>LT990233.1:527672-608154 GCA_900257145.2 Plasmodium billcollinsi
ATTTATAATATTAACTTTTTGATGAACATATGTACATATGTGGTGAAGCACATACACCACATGACTATTTAAAAAAAAAAAAATAATAAATAAATAAATAAATATATATATATATATATATATATATGTATATATCTATTTATTTATTTGTTTATATGACATTATATATTTGAAACCATAAAAAAATAAGATAGTAGTAAAAAAGAATTCATATAGAATATACATATCATATATATGTGTGCACATGTATACATATGCATATATACATATATGCATATATACATATATGCATATATACATATATACATATAGATGAATTATTTTGTTTGTATATATATTTAATTGTGCGTGTGTTTGTAAAATGGCAAGCTTAAACACAGTTGAAGATAAGACTAATGAATGTAAGGATAGCATAAGTGAAGTTAAGAAAAGTATACTAATAAACTGTATTAAAGAAAAAGATATAATAGAAAGTTCCTGTAGGAGTAATATATATGAAAATAATATATTAGAAGAATTATT
Organism: Plasmodium billcollinsi; assembly: GCA_900257145.2. NCBI lineage: Eukaryota > Apicomplexa > Aconoidasida > Haemosporida > Plasmodiidae > Plasmodium > Plasmodium billcollinsi. Next base: position 528,195 of record LT990233.1, read on the forward strand.
TATTTTAAATAAAAAAAAAAAGAAATTTGTAGGAGAAAATGAAGCATGGGATGTTATATCAAATATATCTAAATATTCTTCTGATAATCATAAAGAAACAGAAAAAAAAAAATTATTATTATGTTTTGGTAATAATAATTTTGGTCAACTAGGATTAGAAGAAAATGTTTCTATTGGTTTGATAGATTTTTCTACAATTATGATAAATAAATGTAAAAGATTATCTTTTTATGATAATTATAATAAAAAATTTAAGAAAAGTACAGATAAATCTTCTGTATTAAAAAATAAGAAAAAGAATAGTAATAGTAATAATAGTAAAAAGAAAAGTATGTGTTCTTCTCTCTCTACAAATAAAAGACGTTCACGTATTTCTCTTAGTAATAATGAATTGTATAATGAAATATTGACTAAACTTCCAAGTAATTTTGCTTTGAAAACTATAAGAAAAAAGAAAAATCATAGAAATGATGGTGATAAAAATAGCACAAATGATGGTGATAAAAATAACACAAATGATGGTGATAAAAATAGCACAAATGAGGATGATAAAAATAACACAAATGAGGATGATAAAAATAACACAAATGAAGATGATAAAAATGACACAAATGAAGATGATAAAAATGACACAAACGAGGATGATAAAAATAACACAAACGATGATGATTATGATGATGAAAAATGGGATGGTGGAAATGAAGTTTATAATCTTAGGTCATCAAAGGTTGCTACTATTCCAAAAAAAAAAATGATAGAACCAATATTACTAATGGATCCTATGCAAAGAAGAGAATCAATAAATAAACTAGAACCGTTAAATATTATAGACCCTATAAATATTATGGATACATTAAAAAGGAGAGAATCGTTAATAAGAAGAGAATCTATAAATATTTTGGAATCAATAAATATAATGGATGTATTAAAAAGAAGAGAATCAATAAGAAGAAGAGATTCTATTATGATAAATGCAGGAGACCAGCTTGGTCTTTTTCAGAATGAAGATATGATAAAATTTAAATATAATAATATAATAAATAATACGTGTAACCATAATAATAGTGTAAATGATTCTATAAATTCATTAAATACTAATGAAAATGATAAGATGGAAAATATACCTGTTTTCTTTTCAGAAAATGAGAATAACTGTAAACAAAAATATATAGAAAAATTTAGTCATTATGATAATTATTTAAAAGTAGAAGATTGTTATGATAATATGGGAAATTTTATAAATGCTGATCATTATCGTAATATGGAACATTATCAGAATTGTGGAAATTATCAAAACAGTGAATATTATCATAGTGATAATAATTATCATTGTGATGATCATTATCAACATGAAGATTATTATCATCGTGATGATAATTATCATCACGATCATACTTGTCATGCTAATATTTTATATGGTTATAATAATAATAATAATAATAATAACAATAATAATAACAGATTAATGAAAAAAAGTATTGGAAAAAATTGCAAAAAAAAAAATGTATTATTTTTTAACCCCAAAATTATAAAATGTGGTAAATATCATTCAGGTGCTGTAAGTGAAAATGGTTTGGTGTGTTTATGGGGTCTTAATTCTTATGGTCAATTAGGTGTAAATTCTAAGAAATCTATATATACTTGTTATAAAAAAATTAAAGTGAAATTATCAGATGAAAAAAAAAAAAATAAAATAGTTATAAATAAAAATAATAATAGTAATAATAAAATTCTTAGTTGTCCTCCTTCTATTATAAAAAATGAGAAAACTATAACATCACCATATATTTATAAATTAATCCCTTTGAAGTATTTTGGTTATAAACATAAAATAAAAAATATTAGTTTAGGTTCTTTTCATACATTATTATTAACATATGATGGTTATGTTTTTACCTTTGGTTGTAATAAAAGAGCTCAACTAGGATTACCAAACCATTATAATAAAAAGGTATCTTATACAAGCAAGCCTTTTATGTTACCTATATATAATAATCCGAATAATATGTATACTAGGGCACGGAAGTTTTATGATAATGATCTTATAAATTATGTTAATAATGATGATAATAATGATGTTATAAATTATGTTAATAATGTTGCTGATAATGTTGTTGATAATGTTGCTGATAATGTTGTTGATAGTGTTGCTGATAATGTTGTTGATAGTGTTGCTGATAATGTTGCTGATAATGTTGCTAATAATGTTAACATTGATGAAAATAAAAAAAATAAAAGAAATTATTACATGAAAAGGAAGCCATTTCAAAACTATGCTCCTGATAATGAAGAAAGACAAAAAAAAAATAATTTTTATTTCACAACAAAATCTATCTATGCAAAAATTGAGCATCCAATTATTTTTATAACATGTGGATCTTATAACAGTGCTGTTATAGATGCTAATAGGAAATTATGGATGTGGGGATGGAACGAATATGGTCAAATCGATGATACTTATATAAATGAAAAAATAAAACATATTAAAAGAAAAAAAAAAAAAAAAATGGAATCTGAAAAATCTGTATCACTTACAAAATCTATTAGTGATACCTTAATGAATTTACCATTTATTAAAGGGCTAGCTAATAGTTTCACTTTCTCAAAAAAAAATGAGAATAATAAATATTCCTCTTGTGATGAAAAGTATCAGAGTCGTAAGAATCCTGAAACGGATGAAGGGTCCAATCGATTGTATTTTTCTGATGGATATTCATCAAATGAAAAAAAAAAATCAAAAATAAAAAACGTGGTGAAAAGAAATGATGATGCGGTGAAAAGAAATGATGATGTGATGAAAAGAAATGATGATGCGGTGAAAAGAAATGATGATGTGATGAAAAGAAATGATGACGTGGTGAAAAGAAATGATGACGTGATAATAAAAAAAAATAACGATAGATTAAAGGGAAAAGATATGATGATAAAAAAGATACATCATCATGATAAATATAATGATAAGAATAATGATAAAATTAACGATAAACGTAACGATAAACATAATGATAAACTTAACGATAATGATAAAAAGAAAAAAAAAAAAAACGAAAAAATAAAATGTAACAATAAATACGTTAATATACCAAGAAAGATAAATATAAAGAATAGTAAAATTCTTCAAGTTAGTATAGGGAAATATCATAGCTTATGTTTAACACAAGATAAATCTGTTTATGTATGGGGTTATTTAAAAAATAAAAAACATATGAATAAAAGTGAATATTATGAAATAGATGAACATGAAAAAGAAGAAGAAGAAAGAAGACGAAAAATAAGAAAACAATTATATGAAATTAAAAATTCTATAGATGATGAAGATAATTCTGATGATATAAATAATAAAAATTATACATATACATGTAATGATAAAATAGAATATTATGAAGATATTACAACAATTACTAAAATAGAATGTTTAAGTCATCTATATATATCTGATATAAATTCATCAAGCACGCATACTAGTTTTGTTGCTCCTATAAAAAGTGTAAATAAGGATATTGACGAATGTATATGGGAAATGGTAGATCAAAATAAAAATATAAAAAATAAAAATAAAAATAATAATTATGTTAATCGTTATCAATTTCGTGGAAGAGAATCTTTCGCAGATGAAAATCAACTAGGAAAAGCTGGTGATCGTTATCGTAATAAACTATTGCAAAGAAAAGGAGAAGGAGGAAAAAATTATAGTTATAAAGATAATTATTTTAATAGAGGAGGAGATAATATATATTATATAAAATATACTGATTTGTATAAATTATTAAATATTAGAATGAATGATAAAGATAAACTCTTAATGACAAATGATAACATATTTAATAATATATATGATAAAAGTGACAAGAATAAAAATAACAATCATATGTATTATATTAACAATAAATATCATGTTAGTAATACAAACATTATTAATAATAATTATTATACTCATAATAATTTAATAGATTATTTTAAAAATAAAAAAATAATCAACAATAACTACAACTACAACAACAAAAATGATAATAGGAATAATGAATTATCCAAATTAGATCATATATTAAAACCTTTGCTTCTAAGTACAAATAATAAAAAGATGCATTCATTAAATACGTTACAAATATTTCAAGTGTCTATGGGAAAGAATTTTGCAGTTATTTTAACGTCCTCTCCTTCTATAAATAAAATATTAAATAAGAAAAAAATAGATTACATAAATAATATATGTTCATTAGATGTATTAAGAGATAAGATACCAGAACGAAATATATTTGTGATAGGAAGAGGAGATTTTAATCAAATTCTGTTACCTCAAAATTGTAAACAATCATCTATACCTATTTATTTAGATAAGCATAAATTAATTTATCATGTTCTAAGAGTAAATAAAAAATATAACTTTCTTAATACATGTAATAGAAAAAAATATTCTGATCAAATTAGTTATAATAGTAAATTATTCAATTTAAAAAAATATCATGAAAAAATTAAAGAAAACGTAAATAATAATAGTAGCTTTATATATAATGATCTAGGACATCATAAATTTTCTCTCATTCTCTCTCCTAATAAAAAAAGCTCTTCAGGAACATGCAAAATCAATTCGTATTCGTCAAATTGGGGTAGCGCACTTCGAAGAAAAAAATCCATGTCTGGAGTACACACATATAGTGATAGAGCTAGTCATCAAATACTTAACTTTAAATTAAGCAAGACTTTTAAAAAATTTTCTTTAGAAAGGGAAAAATGGTATTTTTCAGACAGAGACAAAGTAGAAGAAGGGGATAATTCAAGTGCAATTAAATTAAAGTGGGGTGCAGATACTAATGATAATGAAAGTATGAAAAGAGAAAGTATTATAAAGGTGGGAAGTGAACCTATTCATAAAAAAAATAACGATGATAATAATAGAACTGCTTCTGTTGTTCGTAAATCAGCCAGTAATAGTGTTCAAATTATAGAAGTCGATAAATACCAAAAAAAAAAAAAAAAAAAAAATCATATAAATTTATTTAAAATTCCTAACTTTTTTATGACTACATCGAACGAACTAAGTGAGGTCAGCATGCAAAGTTCACAGGAATTAAATCATAATAAAGAAAATAATAAAGGTGGTGAAAATAAAAAAGGTGGTGAAAATAAAAAAGGTGGTGAAAATAAAAAAGGTGGTGAAAATAAAAAAGGTGGTGAACATAATAAAGATGATGAACATAATAAAGGTGATGAACATAATAAAGGTGATGAACATAATAAAGATGATGAACATAATAAAGGTGATGAACATAATAAAGGTGATGAACATAATAAAGGTGATGAACATAATAAAGGTGATGAGCATAATAAAGGTGATGAAAATAATAAAGGTGATAAGAACAATATTAGGAACGATAAAAATGCAGACACCGACTTTGTAACAAGTGTCCCCTTAGACGAATTCAATGAATATTCCTCGGATAACAAATTATTACATAATTTCAGATTAAGCATAAATGCAGAAGAATCTAAGAAGAGCGAAACGTACGATTTAAATAACGATTTCCATATAAATATATTAAAAGCCGATATAAACAATGAAAATTTATCAAAGGCCAGAAGTAGAGTTTCTTATTCATCACAAAATAAAAGACGATGTTCATCAGGTATTAATAAAAATGATTTGGTACGCTCTATGATATTAAATGCTATTGATAATATAAATGAAAATTTAGATATGGATAATACAAAACGAAAAAAAAATTACGAAAATATAGCAAAAAGTAATGAAGTAAAAATGAGATTTAAGGTTTTTAAAAAAAGAAATTCTTGCCTATGGAATTATTTTACATATCATAAACATAAAAAACAATATCCATTTGATTTAAATTTATCAAAAGATATAGTCAATATTAATTTATTAGACATATCTTGTGGTGATTATCATTCCTTAATACTCCTGGAGGTGGACAAGCTTGTATAACAACATAGAAAAGTGGATATATATATATATATATATATATATGTATATATGTACATCTATATTTATGTGTTTGTTTTTTATTTTATGTAATATGTAGGGTCCTCAAGCATATTAAATACAATTTATATGATATATGGTTTTTCATAATATTTATAAAAATATTATAAGTACTCCAAATATTAATAATATATATATATATATATAAATATATATATTTATATATGATGGTTCACTTGGTTCTATATATAATTACATATAAAAAAAATTGTATTTACTTATTTACTTATTTTCATATTTTCATATTTTCATATTTTCATATTTTCATATTTTCATATTTTCATATTTTCATATTTTCATATTTTCATACTTTTTTTTTTTTTTTTTTTTCTTTTTTTTGGTGATTTAAGTATATTTTTTTTAATAATATATAATTAAAATAATTATATAAAAAATAATAAAACTTCATATATATATATTTGTATATACCAAAAAATATATTATATATATATATATATATATATATACATTCAATGGATTATAATGTATATAAAATAATATAACCTTGATGTTATTTCTTATGAAAAAAAAAAAAAAAAAAAAAATCATTATTATTATATATATAATATATGGATAACATTTTATATTTTTATTTTGAAAAAAAAAAAATATATATATATATATATATATATTTTTTTTTTAATAGTCGTTTATAGATATATCGTAAATTTTTTATTTTACAAAATAAAAAATATATATTTTTTTTTTTTTTTATTTATTTATATTATTATGTTAACATTTTGTAATATCTAAATATGGAGAAGAAAAAGAAATATATATTAGATTCCAACAGCTTAATTAAATTTAAAGATTTTTTATTTTACAAATATGACTGTTATATAACTGAAGGGGTAATAAAAGAAATAAAAGATGAGAATTCAAAAAAGAAATTAACAAATATTCTACCTCTTTTAAAAATAGAAAAACCTGAAGAAGTAGATATAAATTTTATAAGATATTTTTCGAAGTTAACAGGGGATCTTAATTCCTTAAGTTCTGTAGATATAGAAGTTATAGCATTAACATATATGCTTCATAGGAAATATGGAGATGTTACAAAATTAAGAGCAACACCTTTAGAAAGTATTTATAAATATGATGACGTTGAATATGAATATATGAATGTTAATAAAAATGATAAGAAAAAAAAGAAAAAGAAAAATAATAAAATAAATGGAATCCATTTTAATGACCATGATAAAGAAAAAGAAACAGATGAAGAAAAAGGAAAAAATGAAGAAAATGAACAAGCAAATATTAAAAGAGAAGATTATAATACAATACAAACGGGAGAAGGTGAATTATTAAAACAAGAAGAAATTTATAAGGAAAAATTACAAGTAAGTAATGATGAAAATATGGGTGATGTTAATAATCATTATGATAAAAATGAAATTATTTACTTTGAGCATGATAAACGTTCACCTGGAGATGATAATACTTCAGATAAAAATGATAAGTTTTCCCATATAAATGATAACATATCAGATAAAAGTGATAGCCTTTCTTATAATAATAGTGACCTTTCGGATGACGATATGAGTGATTTTTTTGCAAGTGACGACGAATATGAATATTTGAAGAAAGGAAAGAATAAATGTATTGGTTTCCAAACAATAAAAGAAGAAGTGGTAAAAGTATGGTCCAAGGATAGTTGTAGTGATGATATTAATAAAGATAATGGTGATGATATTAATGAAGATAATGGTGATGATGATAATAAAGATAATGGTGATGATATTAATAAAGATAATGGTGATGATGATGATGATAATAATGAAGATAATGGTGATGATGATGATGATAATAATAATGATGAGGGAGGTGATTGGATAAACCTGAACAACTTTGACAAAATAAATTTAAATATTAACAAAGATGAAACGTTTAAAGATACAGTTGCATGTATAACTACAGATTATGCAATGCAAAATGTGTTGTATCAAATCGGATTAAACGTAATAACTATAGATGGTTATAAAATAAATTCAATAAAATTATGGGGTTATTTTTGTACTTCTTGTTATTTTTTTATGAGAACAAATAATTTATTATTTTGTTCGAAATGTGGAAATAATAATCTAAGAAAGGTTAATGTTCATGTTGATAATAATTTAAAAAAACTAGTTGTTAAAATACCACATATAAGAGTTAATATAAAAAATACAATATATAGTATACCCAAAAAAAAAAATAATAAAAATAATAAAAATAAATTTGAAGATAAATTACAAATTTTTAGAGAAGATGAATTACTAATAGGAGGAAGAAAACAATTTATATCTCATCAAAAAAAATTATATGAATCACAAAAAAATATTAACGATCCTTTTAATGATGATAATTTTTATGATTCTAACAATTGTTTTATTAGAACTAAATTAAAAAGTGGAAAAGTGGCTGTTTTGAAAAATCCAAAAATTCTTGTTGGGGGAAAAAAAAATGTCCACAGAAGGAAGAAGTGAAAAAAAATGTTATAAACAGGATTGTATAACATGACTAATAATAAGAAAAAAAATAAATAAATGAATAAATATATAAATATATATATATATATATGTATATGTATATATTTATATATTTATATTCTTATATTTTTTAATTTTTTTGTTTTTTTAATATATAGCATTTATGTTTTGTTCCTTTATTTTATTATTTTTCATATTGTAGAAATAAATTTTTATTTTTATTTTTTTGAAAAAATTATAAAAACATTTTAAATTCGATCTAACATTATTCACTGTAAATACATATAAAAGAATAAAAAAAAAAAAAAAAAAAAAAAAAAAAAAAGTGTAATATTTCTTCTCGTTTCATTTTTCAAATATGTAGACCAATATAAAGTTAATAAATCGACCAGAAAACAAGGTTATTTCATAATGGTGAGAAAATGTAAAAAAGTTGTTTTTAAAAAGGTTATATGTTATATTTAGACTGTACGTATGTTTAATTTGTTTATATATGTAATAAAAAGTTAGAAATAATAATAATAAAAAAAAAAAGACTTTCATTTTTTAGTCATATATAAATACATGCAAATGAATAAATAAATAAATAAATAAATGTATATAAATATATAAATATATATATATATATATATTATATTACATACGTATGAAAAAAAAATGAATTGTGTCTTTTTTTTATACTTGTATATTTTCCTCGGTTCCGTTGTTCATTTAAAGGCCCCTATAGAAAATGCTCCTTTTGTATTTAACAAGAAGGAAAGTACAAAATAAAGGACAAATAAGAAAATAATTATATTATTAAAATATATATACATACATATATATATATATATATATATATATATATATATATATATGTATATCTTTTTAGACGATATAAAATATTTTCTGGATAAGGAAACACCGGATGATTTTTTATTAAACAACTCCTATTCATTAGATATAACATTAGAAAATTTTCCTAATCCTTTTTTTCATCCTTCGTTATGTAATAGATATGGATTTAGAGTTTCTTATATATGTGACCCTAATAAAATATTATCAAGAAATATAGCTGATCAAATTGAGGGTATATTATAACAACTTTATAAAAGACATTCTTTCTTTTAATCATAATAATGTATATCTATAAATGAACACATAAATATAAGTACATATTTTAATATTTATATTATAGAAATATTGAATTATCAAAGAAGAAATTCAAAACATTATTGTGTAGATAAAGAAGTCCCATATGTGTAACATGATAAAATATATATATATATATAAAACCTATATATGTATATTTTTTATTATTTTTATTTTTTTTAATATTCAGTTTAGGGGTAGCTCTAATAAATAAAATTCCCTATGGAATAAGTGCTGACACGTTTGCTTCTCAAATATTAGAATACTGGAAATTAAGTAACAAAGATTGTAATGATGGTGTTCTCCTTTTTTTTGTAAAAGAAGACACACGTTTTATATTAAAATGGAAAAAAGGTAATAATATCATATATATATATATATATATATATATATATATATATGTGAATATGTATTCATATTATTTTGTTCTTTTAAAAAATAGGAGCTCAATCAATAATTAATTTTAGAACAGCGACTTCTATGAATAAATCTTTTAATCAATATTTACGAAAATATTCATTGGAATACTCTATTTTGAGCGGTAAAAAAGGAAACAAAAAGATAACATCAATATTGCAATATATATATGTGTATATATATATATATTTATATATTTATATTTATTTATTTTTTTTTTCATTTATTTATATTTTTAATATTAGCTGTAAAATTAACATCGCAAGTAGGAATACAATTTTAAAATATAATTGTAAGGGTTTTTATTATAATTTTTTTTTTTTTTTTTTTTTTATTTTTAAATGGAAGTATTTAACGGAGGAAATAATTCCACCAACACAAACTGCTCAAAAGTAAAATTATTTATAAAAATATAAAATGATAACACAGTTCATTTATATAAATCGTAATATGTATTTCTCCCCCCACACACACACACACATACACACACACATATATATATATATTATTAGGGTTGTAGCGTTTACAATAGTAATTGTAGTTGGTTTGGGATATGTTGCATTTATATTAATAGGTAGGTTTCATTAATTGGATAAAAAAAATATAATAATAAAAATAAAATAAAATGATAGAATATTTAATTTATTAATGAAATGTATCATATATATGCTCGTAAAATGAGTCTATGATATATTATATATATATATATATATTTATATTTATATTTATATTTATATTTCAGTTTTCGCCGATGCTCAGAGGGACAATAAATAATATTGTAGAGAACTTTTTAAGGTAAAAAAAAAATATATATATATTTAAGGAATTCTCCCTTTTTTTTTTTCTTTAAATATATATTATTTAATATGAAAATGAGAAAGGATATTATTTGCTTATCTATTTTATTTCATATTTTATTATTTATCATTATTATATATATTTTTTTTATCTCTTTGTCAATTTAAAAAAAAAAAATAAGTTTTGTAAAAGTTTAACAACTTCCCTTATCTTTTGATAATACATAAATTGTTTTTCATAAAAAACTTTACAACAAATATATAATACATGAATTGATGATTATAAATATTCACATATAGGTATCTATATATATATATATATATATATATATATATAATTAAATTGAAAAGGTAACAAGGACTTTTTATATTTAATTATTATGATATATTTTTTTTTTTTTTGTGTTTTATTAAAAAATTCATATTAAATATGTACGCGTTATTCTTATGTGTTCCAATGAACGTTGAATTGTCTCTTATAGGATTTTTTTAATTCTCCTTTTTTCGATTTTTTTTTGTTGACATTAATTTAAAAGACTACATATGTTTTGTATGTGTAAAAGGAAATAGAGAGGAAATATAAATAAATAAATAAATAAATAAATAAATATATATATATATATATATATATTATGTAAAAATAAGTAAGTTTTTAAGATATAGAAAAATTATGAACAAGCAAGGTATAATAAAGCAAAGAAGGGGCATATTACAAAATTGATATTTTACATTTTAGCTACCTATTATTATTATTTTATTTTTTTTCTTTTTTATGGTCAAAAGAAATAGCAAATTTGCACATAAATGCATGGGTTGTTAAAAAAAAAAAAAAAAAAAAAAAAAAAATATACATATATATATATGTATATATATAAGTGTCCAGTCTTATGAATACGACATATAAATATTGAATGTATATATGTAGATAAATTCTTAAAAGAAAAAATATTAAAAATATAATATAAATGTATTATACATAAAAATATATATACAATATATATATATATATATATATAAACCTGTTCAATAATATATTTTTTTTTTTTTTTGTACGTAAAAAAATATATACGCATATATATATATATATATATATTGTTATAAATGAGTACACACTTTAATTAGTGAATTAGAAGATTTTTTTTTAAGAATTACAAAATCTATGAGAAAGCCATACATAAAAAAATAAAATAAATAATATATATATATATATATATATATATATATATATTTATATATATATAACTCAAAATAAAATAACTAAATTATTAAACCAATTATATTTACGTACGTACGATTTTTTATAATATATCCTTTTAAAAATCCGTTTTTATGTATTCTACATATTAATTAAGAAGAAAAAAAACATGAATTTTTTTTTTCATTGTATATATTTTTATTATATATATATATATGGATACTTATGTATATTTTCTTAAAACTTTTCTAGCTTGAAAATATTTGTAATTGTATTATATCTATATTTATGATGATAAATATTATTTTGTAATTAATGAATTCAAATTGATGATATTTTATATATATATATAAATATAAATATACGCGCGTGTAAACATGAAACAAGGTATTATGACATTGTAATATACACATATATATATATATATACATACATATATGTATTTATATTTTAAGAGTAAAATGAACATACGGTACATATTCTTCAAATATGTGTAATATGAAAAAAAAAAAAAAAAAAAAAAAAAAAAAAAAACTTAAGAAAAAAGTATTTTTTTTTCAAATTAAAAAACAGCGCTTTTTAAATTTTGGGAAGATTTTTTTTTTTTTTTGTTTTTAGAAAAAAAAAAAATATATATATATATTATATGTATTATATTATCCGTTATGCCATGGCATAATGTACATAAGTGACCTCATAAAACGTATAAATAAACAAATAAATATATGCTATATATATATATATATATATATATATATATATATATATGTATATTTATTTATTTATGTTCATATTTATTTTATTTTATTTTATTATATTTTTTTTTTTTTTTGTCTTTAACTCAAGAATAAAAGTGTTCAGTGAATACATATATCTTCAAACTCTGAAACGAAATTAAAAAAAATAATAAAATAAATAAATCAGTATGCATGTACCATCCACATATTTACCCTTGTATAGTTATCAGAACTTTTTTAGAAAAGATGTTGAACCGAAATATAGTTTAAACCCCTTTGCCAATATGGAAATCTTGAGCAACATTCCTCAGAACAACACACATCAGTGTTCAGCATTCAATACAGATATTAATTATGATAATAATTCTTGTTTAAATGTGAATAAAAATAATTCATTGAATGTTCCATATAAAATGGAAAGACATAAAACAAATAACGCGTATTATTATAATACGAATTATTTTCCCATGACAAATGGTAATAATAATAAAATGGAAAATGTTGCAAATGTTGCAAATGTTGTAAATTATAAATTATTTCGAGAAGATAGTGTAAAGAAAGAAAGTTGTATGAGTACCTTTACATCTACGACATCAAAAAGTTTAAATGATATATCATATATAAATAATGAAAAAAAAAATAAACAGAAAAAAGAAAAAAAATATAAAATACCATGTAATATATATATAGAAAGGTGTAGGCGAGTTTTAATTTTTGATTTGGATGATACATTAATACCTACATGTTGGATAAGATCATATTTATATTCAAAATATACAGTAAACTATCAAAAAAAAACACTGAACGAATTAAAAAGAGATATAAGGTTAAATAAAAATTGTAATATAGAATCTACTTTATGTGCTCTTATGCATTTAGCTATATCTTTATGTCACACTGTGTGTATAGTAACAAATGCAAGAAGTGATAAATGGATAAACACTGTTAAATGGTTGTTTCCTAGTTTTTCAAAATTTCTGGATAAATTACATATACCTATTATAAGAACAGATCAATGTAATGACCCTCCATCAATTAAAGTTTTTGAGTATTTTCGTTTTTGGATGGATGCAAAGGTTGGCATAAAAGAATAAAACAAAACAAAACAAAACACAATTAAATTATATATATATATATATATATATATATATATATATATATATTTGTGTGTATATATATATATATCTATCTATGTATGTATTTTATGTGTATACGCTTTTTTATTTTTTTTATTTTTTTTTATTTTCTTTATTTTTTTTATTTTCTTTATTTTTTTTATTTTTTTTATTTTCTTTATTTTATTTATTTTCTTTATTTTATTTTTTTTTTTTTTTCCCATTCCTCCTCTTTAGAAGAAAAAGTTTGATCAAATTGTCAAACAACATTGTAGTATTTATAACGAATATATTACAAACAATATAAACTTTATATCAGTAGGGGATACACGCTTTGAAGAAGTGGCAACATATGTAATATTTAAAAGAAGAGAATGTATGAATTCGCATTATGCATAAATGCAACAAGTATATATATATATATATATGTTATCTCTTTATAGGAGTTGCATTTAAATAATAGGGATTTAATAAATAAAGCTTTTAACATTAGGGTTCAATCTGGGTTATGTCTCGAAGGTTTTGTAGCTGTAAGTGAAGAAAACAAAACAAAAAATCGAAACAACTTTAATGTTATATAAGTGAAAAAATATATATGTATATGTATATGTATATGTATTTTTTTTTTTTTTTTTTTTTTTTTTTTTTTTTTCTTATAGCAATTAAAGCTTATACAAGTTGCATTATCAATCATTACCAAGGATTCATACGATTTCAGATATTTGGCATTATCATCTTCCGTCCAAATAAAAATGTAAAGAAAATATATATATATATATATATATGTATGACGTTTATAAAAACAAAAATGATATGATTTATAATTATTTGTGTATGGATTATGACGATATCCTCCTTGTGTATCAAAAATGTGATGTATAATATATTTATATTATATTATATTATGTTATATTATTTTTTTTTTTTTTTATGTAGGTTCTCATAGGATATATGAAACATATTGAAAAACCGTTTAGTACATATCATCACGTTTATATATATATATATATATATATATATTAATTTATTATTATTATTATTATTATTTCTTTTTTTTTTTTTTTTTTTTTTTGATTATTCTTTTAATGCTTTTTGTTTTTCTACACATTAAGGTTTTCCTATAAATCAATTCATATAATTTATATAGAGCTTAAAGCATCATCTGTTTATTTCATCTTTTAAACACTATTTATTTGTATATGTATATATATATATATATATATATATATATATTTATATTTTTTTTCAAGTGTCTTTTTTTTTTATGATGTTCATATAAATTCTCATAAAAAATTAATTTTGTTCTTTTAAGAGGACATATCAATTAATTTATTACTTTAATAAATAATAAGCAAATGTATATATATATATATATATATATATATATATATATATTATATATATTATATGTATTATATATTTTTTTTTTTTCTTATAATAACATATGCATCATTTAATATTTTATGAGAGGTCCAGTTCGTTATATGAATTTTACTTGTTAAAATTAAGAAATGGTCATAAAATTATTAAGAATTTAAAAAAATAGAAAATAAATAAATATATATAAAAGTGTTATATAATAAATTATAATATATTAGAAATAGCATATTATAGTTTCTTCCTTATCTTTTTAACAATATATAGAATATATTTCGAAAGAATTTCTATATATTTTTTTATTTATTCATTTATTTTTTTTGTATGGAAAAGAAAAAAAAAAAACTTAATATTAAGAAGAAGGATGTGGGAAAAGAAAAGAAAAGGAATGACAAATTAAATGTAGGGCCTATAAGAGAAGATGAGAATAAGAAAAATATAAATATTAAAAATACATATATATATATATATATATATACCTTTTTTAATTTCGTGTTGGTTAGAATGATGTGTTGAAAGAAAAAAAACCTGAAAAGGCTCCAACCATTCTGAGATGGATAGATCTTCTGAGAAGCATGAAGGTAAATATATATAAATATATATTTATACATATACATATATATATATATATATATATATATATATATATATATATATATATATTTATTTATTTGTGTGTATGTCTTTTATGTCTATTTGTATGATTTATATACACCAATTTGGAGTCTTTGCATAGTTGAAACAGCTAAAAAAGAGTATAGACGAGGAACTAAACAACTACGAAATAAATAAAAACATCAACGACAAGTTACTTTTATTTTTAAATGACGACTTAGAAGAAAAACAAGTTTTAGAAAAAATAGATGAACTAAAGAATAGTAAAATGTATACACTAGTAGAGATGCATACCCAAAATATGAATAAATTACAAGAACATTTTAAAGAGGAAATAAAAAAAATGTTTGATACTTTTGAAGAAGACAGAAAACTATTGATACAAAATAGGGATAGTATAGTACATAACATTAATTTATTTTATAGTCGTGTAAGGGAAATAAGGAAAATTAAAGAATATGAACTTTTTTTTTTTTTTTTTTTTTTTGATAAACAAACAATGCATAGAAATATATGAAAATATATGTAACATATATATATATATATATGTGTGTTAATTTGTTTAATTTTTATTTTTACTTTTTTTTTTTTTTTTTATTTTTTTTTTTATTTTTTTTTTATTTTTCTTTTTTGATAGATTGAAGAAAGATATAAACTAAGAAAAGAAAATCTTGAAAAAGATGAAAACCATACTATGAATGAAATTTATAAAAATTATATAGCTGAGAAATATATTGCTAATTATAAATATGAAAAATATAATGAAGAGGATAACAAAATATTTGATAATTTACTAATTGAAAATAAGAAGATATTAAATGAAGAGTATGAAAATTATAATATGATTGAAAAGAAATATGAGAAAAACAGAAAATGCCTTCTATCAAAAGAGAAAGAAGTATGAAAATGAATATTATATAAAATATAATAAGATAATTATTTTTACACAATAAAAATCATATATTTATAAAAAGTACTTTATTATTTTTTTTTTTTTTTCATTTTGAAGGTTCATGACTTGGAAATAAAAATCGATAACTGGAAAATCAAACTGGAGAATGAAATGAAGGTTTTTTTTTTTTTTTTTTTTTTATATTAAGAAAAGAGATATTTCATAAATTAAAAATAAAACGATTAGCATAAATATTATATATAAATAAATATATATATATATATTTTACAATGTTTTATTTTTTGAAAGATATATGATATACAAACAGAACGATTGAAGAATGAAAAAACCCAACTGCTTAATCATATAAGGGCTATTAAGCTTATACTACAAAAGTTAAAGTAATAAAAAAGGATAACATACATAAATATATAAATAAATAGATAGATATAAATAAATAAATATATATATATATATATATATATATATATATATATATATATATATATATATATATTTATATGTTATGTATATATTCATTTGGACATTCTTTTGTTTATGTTGATGTATCAAAGCATATGCATATTTTATAATTTTAACTTTTTCTTTCCCTCATTGTTTAAAAGATACAATGACAAACAAAGGTTGATCGACATAACAACACACTCAATAAAATGTATAAATAAGCTGGAAGAAAATATAGCTCTTGCTAATAAATTGATAAACATGGATAACTTATGCAGGTACAAATAAATAAATATATATATATATTTATATATTTATATTTATTTATTTATTTTAATTTTTTTGCTTGAAGAAAGTTTGAAAGTGAAAGGGAAAAGCTCATGGCTTCTATTAGCATAACCAATGAAAAAAGAGAGGAAGATGATCTTATGCTTGAAAAGAAAAATAAACAATTTGCTGTAAGTATAAATAAAATATAATATAATTTATATTTAACTATATTTTTATTTGTTTATATGTTTATTTGTTTATATGTTTATTTGTTTATTTGTTTATATGTTTATTTGTTTATTTTTTTATTTTTTTATTTGCTTTTTTTAATAAGAATGAGATGAGTACAAATGTGTACCAAGCTTATTTGCTTGAACCCTTTTTCAAAAGAAAAAATAAGGCCCTTTTAGATATGTACAAAAAAATATAAAATAAAAAATAAATAAATATATAAATATACATAATATATATATATATATATATATTAATCTTGATATTGTAGAATCTTATTAAAAAAAGAATTGCGAGAATTAAAAAAAAAAAATAAGCAGTACAGTAAAACCATAGAAGAACTTGATAATAAATTAAATTTTAACAAGAAAGTAAAAATTAAAAAGGAAGATTTTGTCATAAGGGCATCCTAAATATTAAAATATATATATATAAAAAATAAATAAATAAATAAATATATATATATATATATATATATATATATATATATATATTTATATATTTTTTTTTTTTTTTTTTTTTTTTTTTTTTTTTTTTTAATTATGTGTAAACTATGAACAATAAAAACAATGATATAAATAACTATGAAAAAGCACTTAGGGTCTTCCTCTGTTTTTAAAAAACCTTCTATAATATTATGTTGCCCCTTATCATTTAGTATATCTCGTCAATCATTTTTTTTTTTTTCATATAAAAGTCATGTTGCAATTCCTCATTTCTTCAAAAACGATTCTGGAGGGTTAGTTGAGGTAAAGCAAAAGAAAATATTGTTTTGCGAAGAAGGGAAAATATTGGAAAAAGGGAGAGACGTAAAATATACCTTAACAAAGAATGTTCATAATATTAATGAAGAAGAGAAAATATTGGAAAAAGGGAGAGACTTAAAATATACCTTAACAAACAATGTTCATAATATTAATGAAGAAGAGAAAATATTGGAAAAAGGGAGAGACTTAAAATATACCTTAACAAACAATATTCATAATATTAATGAAGAAGATTTTTACAAAAGGTTGATAAGAACATATGTAGACATTCTTTTCAATTATTATAAGTATCCTTTACACATACAATGCTTACATATACTGAGTAAGTAAAAAAGGCGTGTGTGAAAAATATACACGCATATATATATATATATATATATATATATATATATATATATATGTATATTTATTTATTTATATGTGTGTTTGTATAATTGTTTGAAGATGTGAAAGTTCTTTTTTGTTGTATATTTATATATTAACATATTAATATTTTTATATATTTATATATTTATATATTTATATTTTTATATATTTATATATTTATATATTTACATTTTTATATTTTACCAATTTGATACTTTTGTTTTTCTTGGCAGGTAAAAATTTGCTCAAGGAGAAAATAAGAAATGTTACACAGAGCAAAGAACACAAAAGAAAAGTTTTTCCCCAGATTAATAATGAATATGGTGTAGAGGACTTAAATAAATTTCTGGTACATATTAATAATCATTTATCAACAAATAATTGTTATGATATGAATATTATAAATAAAGATAATATAATAAAAAAAATAAATAATTTTTTATTAAATTATAAAAATATATTATATGCTATATTTACTTTCGAACATAACAAAGTAATATTTCATTACACAGAAAATATATTAATAAATGATTTGAAAAATTGTTTTATTAGTTCATATTTAAATAAAAATAAAGACATTTATAGATTCATAAATAAATATGGACATGATAATATATATATATATATATTAGAATATGCTGAAAATATACATATTTTGAAAAAAAGATTTTTTCTTGTCAAGAATTTATTTTTCAACAAGGAAATGTAGCAACCACGTAAAAAATATATATATATAATATATGTATATAATATATGTATATAATATATATATATATATATATATAATATATATATATAATATACATATAATATATATATTATATTTATTATATATATATATTTATTTATTTATTTATTTATATATTTATCTTTTTAATAAAATTTAAAAAGGGTAAAAAAAAATTTATAACGTAGCATTCATTAGATTTTAATTTATTTAATTTTTTTTTGTTAAATTTTTCAACAACAAAAATAAATAAATATATTATATATATATATATTTATACATTATAACATTTTGTGCGTAGTTCGAAAGGGTGCTTTTTTTTTAATAAAAATAAAATTATTAATATAAATATAATATATATATATATATATATATATATATATATATATATATATATATATATATATAATATAATATATTTATTAATTTATTAAAAATATTAAAAATATCTGTTTATAATATTTTAAGTAAATGTAGTAATTATATGAATGTTAGGTTAAAAGGGAATATATTATTATATTATAATATATATATATTATGTATATTTTTTTTTCTTTTTCATTTTTTTTATAAAATATAATTTTTGTAAAAATTAATGATTATATATATATATATATATTTATGTACATTTTACTTATTAATTAATTATAAATTTAAAGAAAAACGAAAAATAAAAAATATTATATATATATAATATATTTGTAGCAAAAAATTGTCAAAAGTAATAGAAAAAAAAATCAAGCAACAAATAAATATCTATATCTATATATATTTATATATATTTATATATATAATAATATATAGGTATATATTGTGTATTTATATATATATATATATTTTTTTTTTTTTTTTTTTTTTTTTTTTTTTTTCTTGTTAGTAAAAACATTTTAATTAGAATAATATGGTCTGCATATACTTATAAACATATTATTATGTAAGATATGAAAATAAAAAAGCATACTGTTTACGATAAATGGGGATATATAAAAAATATTATTTACATATATCCTAAAAGAGAGAAGTGATTAATATAAAGACGAAAGCACACCCCTCAGTCGACAATACATATATAAATACATATAAGGTGTTAAGTATAATCCTAGTCATTTATTATATATATATATATATATATATATATATATTTATATATTTATTATTTTTATTTTTGTTGTTAAATGCTGAAGACGGGTAAAAAATGTTTGATCAAAATAAGACAGCTGGATTGTTACTTTTATTTTTAGGAGTAGTTTTTGGATGCATTGGAGTATTTTTATTTTTTGATAAGTTTTTTTTGTTTATGTCTAATTTATTATTTTTAATTGGTTTATATTTTTTAGTTGGATTAACAAAAATATTCAGATTTTTTATGAATAAAAAAAAAACAGCAGGAAGTGTATGTTTTATAATAGGCTTTCTCTTAATATTATTTAATAGAACATTTGTTGGCTTCTTATTTCAGTCATATGGATTATATAGATTATTTTTTTCATTCTTACCAAATATATTAAATTTTATTAAATATTCTCCTTTCAGTTTTATATTAGATTTGCCGGGAATTAAACAGGTCGCCGAATATATATCTAACTATAAAAAATTACCAATATGAAATTTTTTTTTTTTTTTTTCACATGATTTAAGTGTACATATATATATATATATATATATATATATAAATATTCATATATTTATATATTTATTTATTTATTTATATCTTATCGCGCTTGTAAATATGATGCACTTGATATCCCTTTGAATTCTTCTAATTTATTTTTTTTTTTTATTATTAATAGTTTATACTATATTATAACATTTTATTTCCTTTTATATTTATTCATATTATTTTTAAGTGTTATAAAAACAATTTATACAATTTTTAATAAACTTGATGATATCCTTTTCTCCTCTCCCCCCGATTTTAATATATTATCCTTTTGTATATTTTGTCGTATAAGAGTAATAAAAAAATAGTATGATAACTTGGATACATATATATAGAGTATCTTAATTTTTGTTCAAGCGAGAAATTATGACATGACAAAATTGATGATAAAATAATAATGTAAATAAATAAATAAATATATAAATGAATAAATATATATATATATATATATATATATATATATATATATATTGTGATTACATTTGTATTTCCTTATATATGTTTACATATATGTGCATGTTTTGATTTATTCGTCTATCTATCCAGTGATGTGAAAACCCTCTTGGGTTATTTGAAAATTCATAGACTTATATTTAACCAAAAATTCTGAATATTTTATGCTCATGGTTCTTCTAATGGAATTATAGGTTTTTATCTTTTTAAGATATATGACTGTATTTGAACAGGAAGAATTTATCATACTATTAGTTGTGTCATAAGAAAAATCAAGATAATCCTTCTTATTGTTAGTACTATTAATTAAAAATACAAAGAAATTATGTTCATATGCAATTTTTTTCAAAAGTAAGGATATTTTAATGAAAAATTGTTTCTTTTTATTACTATCGAATTTCTCTTCCATACCACGAAATATAAAATTAAGTGAATCGATGACTAAAATAGAAATATTGTAATATTTTAAAATATAAAAGATATCTTTTTCAAATAAACAAAAAAAATCTTTCTCATCATTTATTTTGTAAATATATAAATTTTTTAAAACACTTTTTACAAGATTCTTTTTTAATACATATTCGTTTTCTTTCAATTCATAATAATCTATGGGAAATCTTTCATTATGTGTAAGGTCTTGAATATTCATCAGACTTCCTTCACATTGCACATTATTCCAATGTAATTTATTATCATGATGCCCCTTTTTATTTTTATAGTATTCAAACGAATTTTTTTTTTTTTGTTTTTTTATTTTGGATTCAACAATTTCAATTAGTCTATGTATAGGAAAAGTTCTGTTTGCATAAATGTAAAAAATAATATCCCTCTTTTTATCATCATGATAATATTGTAAATTATCTTTTTTTTTCGAGTTTTCCTTCTCGTTTTTTCTTCGTTCGTAAATATTTAAAAGCTCGTCTGCACATATCGTAAGAGCTAGTTGTGTTTTCCCCGTTCCACATTCTCCTACGATTTCTAGAAGGCTATAATTTATAATACCATTTTCAAAGAAGTAGTTTAACTTTTCATCATAAAATTCGAGTTTTTTTCTAAAGCGACAAGGTAATAAAATGATAACATAAATATATAAATATAAATATATATATATATATATTTATTTATATGTTTTTTTATTTTTTATTTTTTATTTTTTATTTTTTATTTTTTATTTTTTTCTATGTGGTCACCTTTTACTTTTATTAAATGAAGAAGCTTCAAATATTATGTCAACTGGTCTACACTTCATTCATTAAATAAAAAAATAAAAATAAAAATAAAAATAAACGGTTAATGAATTGTTTAAATGTTAAAGTATAATAATGTAAGTTCTTTTTCCCTCTAGTTTTTATTTAAAAAAGGAAAAAAAAAAAAAAGGAAAAAAAAAAAAGGAAAAAAAAAAAGGAAAACATTTTCAACTATCAATTTTTATATAATATTAATATTTAACATATATTTATGTTCGATCTAATATCTAAGATTTATATTTAAAAAAAAAAAAAAAACACATATGCATATAATATTTTAACAAACGTCCATTATATGGTATAATTGAATATATTAAAAAAAAAAAAAAAAAATGTAAAACATATGTGTATTATAAGATACTACATATATATATATATATATATATATATATAATATTTTATGTGTGCCTACTCATTGGGACGTGTAATAGTTTAAATGTTTTATTAAATATATCATTAATATATTTTTATTTGTAAATAAATACACACAGATTTTTGTATACACAATTTTTTGATAATAATATTATATAAGGTGGAAATTATTATTTTTTTTTTATATTTTAAACATAATTTTTAAAAATGAATGAAAAAATTTACGCACAATATATAAATAAATGATACGTATATGTATGATATATTATATATATGTTATATTGTTTAATGTTTATATTTTTTTAAGTATGATCACTACTACCACCTTTTTGTACATTTGCTTTATATAATATTATTGTAAATTAATCTTGTGAAAAATAAAATAAATAAATAAATAAATAAATATATATATATATATATGTTTGTGTGTATACATGTTGAAACCTGTAAATATAAACATTTCCAAATCCTTATAAACAATGTTTAAAAATGAGAAAAAAGAAGAAAACGTGTTTGGTTCTTTTAATTTTAAGTTGCCTATCGTTTTTTAATTATTCAATGTCTGATGATAAAAATTATGATGAGGAATACAATTATGGATATAAGAACGGTTGTTATGAATCTAATAATTTAATTCCCGTGTTTTTAAATAATTTAGAATATAGTAATATAGCTCATGAAATAAGTTTATCTAAGACATTTTCTTTAAAATATCCTGTGCATTATATGTATTTTCAATATTCATCTGATGAAAGCATTTTTGTAAATTATAATATATACAATTATTTATCTTCTGCATATGTAAAAAAAGTAGAATTATATAAATATGAAAGTATAAAGAATGAAAGTGTATTATTGTTACAAGCGCAGAATGATTCTGATAAAAATATTAAAATCTTGTATACCATAACAAAAATGGATAATATCAAAAACGATGAAAGGAAGAAGGATAAAAGGTTATTTTATTTTATTATATATACGACCATTGAAAATTCATATGATATAAACAGGTGTATATATATAAATATGAGTATAAATATAAGAATTATAAGGGATAATACAGAAACGAATAATTATAATAATAATATTAATATTAATAATAATAATAATATTAATAATAATTATTACTATGTGAATAATAATTATGGCTTGAGAGGTATCATGCCAAATAATTTATATAATCATCTTCTACCTTTACATAATAAAAGTTATATTATAATAAAAGATAATTATTTTTATAGCACTAACGAAGATTATTATTATAACATGAATAATATAGAAGATTATTATTATGATGATAAAAGCGGTGACAAAGTGCTGGTCATATATTCCGTTTTATTATTTATAGAATTTAAAAAAGAGGCCAATATAAAATTTACATCGTTCTTAAAACATGATATAAACAAGTACAACAATTTTGTTATGTATATAAAAAAAATAGATATCCATAATAATTATTTAAACAATATGAATATGGAACATATCTTGAAGCTAGGAAACAATCAGGAATATCTAAATAATAATAATAAAAAGAAAAGTATGTACTGTAAAGAAGATTGTGTAGAAAGTTATATAACTTCACAAGGAATATATCTAGATACCATAATAAATAATAATCATTTGTATAAATTAGAGATTGTATATAAGATGGAAAAAAATACAATAAATAATAATAACACAGCAAATATTAATAAGGATAATGTGGATGATAATAATAAGGATAATATTAATGATAATAATAAGGATAATATTAATGGTATTAATAAGGATAATATTAATGGTATTAATAAGGATAATATTAATGGTATTAATAAGGATAATATTAATGGTATTAATAAGGATAATATTAATGATAATAATAAGGATAATATTAATGGTATTAATAAGGATAATATTAATGGTATTAATAATAATAATAATTATTATTATTATGAAAAAATAGAAAATATAAAAAATATGAAAGACAAAGGAAAAGATCCTTTCTTCTCATCACTATTATTTTTTAATTTTGAATTATCCATATATAACATTAAAGATAATTATATTCCTATGAATTATATCAATAAACGATTATATACAGAATGTTCAAATAATTCTCATGCTCCAAATAAGATTATTCAAACAAGAGAAGAGAATATGTTAAATATATTTTCTACAAATGAATGCTCAAAGAATTTGGATGAATGTAGTTTACATGATGTTAATGAATATATAATATATAATAATAAAGTTATTGATATAAATGATAATTTTCTTTTAAACTTTGATATAATAAATTCTTTTAAAAATGAGCAAGTTATAGATATATATATAAATGAAGATTCTATATTTAATTTTACTATGATTACTAAATCTGAAGATATTTTTGTTAACTTATTAAAAAATAATACATCAGAAAAGGTATGTAATACATATTATATGAATAATATAAATGATTATAATATATATGATTATAAAAAAAATAACAAATCTGAATTTTTCCATAAACATTATAATGATAGTTTTATATATAACAAAAATACAAATTATCATTATAAAGGTAATAATTATAATAACAACATTGAGCATCTTAATTATTATCAACATGATCATCATTTAAAAAATTTTTCTCTTGAAAATATTATTTATATTAATTGTATATTAAAGAAAGGATATTATGATTTAAAAATTATTCTTAGTGGTTATAATAATATATGTGAGAGGAATGATTTCAGTTTGTTAATATATCCTATGTCTATATATGAAAATCAACATCAGTGTAGTGATAAAATGAACAAAATCACTAATTTATTTAATAGCATCTTAGAACGTAAACACGAACATAATAGTAATAATAATAATAATAATAATAATAATATTATTATTAGTCACGTATCAAATAAAAACAAAACTTTTGATGAAATATATCAAAAGAAGTGGATTTTAAATAATCATATATTTGAATATTTTGATTTTGTTATATTATATGAAAAAGATTTACTACCACAACAATACAAAGAAATTATTGTTACTGTAAATAATTCTCCTGGTATTGATATATTCTTTATTCTTGTAGAAAATATACAAGGTGAAAAACATTATCATATATATAAAGATAGCAGAAAAAAAACTAAATACATATTAAAGGATAAACATACATGTACTGTGTATGTACTTGTATCAACATTATTATATACTACCAAAGAAATCTGTGGATTCTTTTTCGTTGATATAGAATATGTAGATTATATAACGTTATTAAATCTAAAGGATCCTGCAAATGATATAATGAATGTAACATATCAACATAATATGATACAAAAAATTAATTATATACCTAGCATAATTATAGCATATGATTCGTATAGTTATAATAATTTTTGTTATGTACCTTATTACAAAAAACATAAACTTACCATATTATTAAAACCAAAAACAATAGTGAAAATAAATTGTTTCACACAAAATTATATATATATATATTTATTAGATAAATCAAATAATAACAACCATAACAATAATAATAAGAAGCTATATGAAGGTTATAATAATTTATATATCGAATCTTTTGTAGAAGGAGAATATGAAATTGTGTTCGAATTTAATTCGCAGAATGATCAAAATATTAGTTCTTTTTTTTATTTACAAATATATATATATCAATTAAATACATTAGATAAGTGTATTTTCTTTAATAATAATATGAATTATATAAAAGAAAGCTCAATAAATAAATTTATATATAGTGAAAATTATGATACATATGATCTTAGTAAATATGCATATAATGATATTATTACAAATAAAAAAATACCCAGAGTAATTAAAAAAGAAAATAATATGTTCTTCATATATCAAACATTTAATTTTTATTATCTTTATAAATCATTCTTTCTTTATATTCTACCAAGACAACAAAAATATGGAAATATAACAAATGAAGAAGATAACAAAAGAATAAAAAAAAAAATTATATTACCAAAAATTAATTATTTATCAAATCACAATTTCATATTAAAAATAGAGTTGTCTTTTCATAAAAATATATTCCCATACAAAATGTATATTCAACAATATAATAAGGATATTATAATGCTTAGTACGAATACTTATAGAAATAAAAATATTATGTTATTAAAAATATTAAATAATAATACAAATTATATAAATATTTATATAGATATGTATGAAGATATTAATGCTGAAATCAAAAATAATTATTGTTCATATGCATATTTTAATATTACATATACGAATGAAACAATGGAAAAAAATGTAGATAGAGAACAGCTAAATTTATATAATAAAATGAGTTTACCTTTATTGTTAAATAATATTTTATCTAAGGACTACATTCCAATGTTGAACAAAAATATAATAGAAAATAAGAATGACCAAACATATAAAGTTGATCATTTATATTATGAGGATGATAACATTGGTGTTATAAACAGTTTATCTAATAATGATCATCTAGGTATGAACAAAAATAAGTGGGATATAAAAAATAAGATGAATAATGAGTATGGTAGTGTTCGCAGAGAACAGATGGTATATTTTACAAATAATGATAATCTTAACAATAATAATAATAATAATAATAATAATATCATATTTAGTGATATCTATCCGTATCTGGAAAATCATCTAAGAGGTATCATATCTCTCAAAAATAGCAACTCTCTAATATTAAATCAAAGCGTTAGTTATAATTTTGAAGTAGTTAATAATAATTATACACTTTTGATAATACCAAAGAATGCTTTTCTAAATATGTACATAAGAAATAATGATAATGATGATAGTAACAGTAGTAAAAATAACATTACTTTGAATGTGTACCGATTTTTAGATGTACCTAAACTATTGAATGAAGGTATTTCCTTTAATGAAGTAAAGAAAAAAATCCTTTCCTTATCTCATCCAT
The DNA here is from genome assembly GCA_900257145.2 of Plasmodium billcollinsi. Classification (NCBI taxonomy): domain Eukaryota; phylum Apicomplexa; class Aconoidasida; order Haemosporida; family Plasmodiidae; genus Plasmodium; species Plasmodium billcollinsi. Next base: position 556,401 of record LT990233.1, read on the forward strand.
TTCTTACATATACAGATAAATATATAAATGTATATAGATATTTAGAAAGGGGATTATATATATTTAAATTTGATGATGATTCTAATATGGAAAATTCAAGATATACCTTTACAAATAATAACAATATGAATAATAGCAATATGAATAATAGCAATACAAATAATTATAATTATCAAACTAGTGATAGTATTAGGACATTATCCTTTTTTATGTATTTTAACATCATGCCTATTTACACACATAATCTACATTATAAGAATAATTCAAAAAATGATAATTATAATGATATAATTGTAAATTATCAAGGAAATGATAAAAATATGTACCCTTCTGTTATTCATAACTGTATATTTAAAAATGATTTATTATATCATTTTTATAAAGAATACAGCTGTGATAAAGAGAATATTTTATTTTTTGAACATAAAATGATAGATGATTTATCTAATTTATTAAAACATACATGGAATAACATGTCATTTGAAATTTATTTAAATGATAAATTAGAAATTACATTAAATCGAGATAATTACAATACATTAATTTTCAAAAGATTCTTTATATGCTTTGAAAAAGAAAAAAATTTCAACAATCATGATAATATAAATGATAGTAATAATTCCTATGGAAATAATACTATAAATATAAAGGAATCACAAGATGATTCTTATATAAACATTTTTAATGATACAATTAAAAAAGAATATCTCCTTTTTAATATCGTATTAAATATAAAAGGTAATATATATATAGAAATACAACCACATTATCATTATTTTATATATCCATTTATATTAACCATCAAATCTAAAAATAATCCCACACAAATTCATAAATCTCATGATAAATTATTTTTAACTACTGATCTTGGGGTAGGTGAATATGAAATCTATATAACATTTCTTTCAAATAATCTTTATAAAAATGTAAAAATGAAAAAGGTCATGTTTGATTTAATTATTTTTATTGATATTTTAAAAAATAGGAATATTACACGTGGAAAAAATAATTTATCCTTACCATATAGAAACGATATCGATGACAGTATAGATTTTAAAATATATGATAATACATGTAAAACGGATAATTATAAAAGATTATTTCATGATGTAAATTTATTAGAAAATAATAATAGTTCCAATGATAATATGAATGAACAATTTAAAAAAAATAATAATAATATTATAAATACAAATATGAATAGGAATTATTTTCATATCTATGATACATATTATATGAAAGTACGTGAGCACGAAATTTTTTTTCAGATACCAAAAGAGACATTTATTCTTAAAATTTTTTGTATACACATAGATGAACAACATTATGATGAGGATATAACAAGTGGAGATTTTTACAATAATACAAACACCTATAATGATGATAATAATAATAATAATAATAATAATAATAATAATGATAATTATTATTATCAAATTGAACAAACTGATAAATTGTCTCATTTTTCCTTTAATTATTTAAACACATATTTAGATATCCAAAATTTATTCCATATCAATATAATAACAAATGAAGACAATATATTTTTTTCTGATGAAAATACAAAGGGTCAAGATTTATATGTTAAACCGTTTTTTTCAAATGAAGAAAATGAACATATACTAAACTGGTATAAAGTAGATAAGAATTTTAAATTAGTTATAAAAAAAAATAATTATGATTGTACATATTTCAAACTAATTATAAGTTTATATCCTATGGATTATTTTAATAGTATTGATTATTTAAAATATAATAATTATCTTAATAAATATTTTACAAATATATTTGATACTTTATCACTTAAGGTCAAGCAATATCAAGACATATCCTTTGAGCAAATTAAAAATACGAATTATATATATGACTATTTAAAAACAAATGTGATTTTTTTAAAAAGTTTGAATTCTAGGGATCTTTTTTCTTATCCGCTTACGATTAAAATGGTAATATAATGAGAGGTGGACTTGATACCCTAAACAAATAAAATATAAATATGTATACAAATGGGTATATAAGTATATATATATATATATATATATATATATATATGTACATATATTTTTTTTTTTTTTTTTTTTCTTTTTAGCCGAGCTATGTAAAAATCAATTTTGGGTACAACTTCACTTTAACCAGCTTTGAAATAAAACTCTTGAAAAACAATATGATAATCGCTACAAGCAACAAAGTACAAGCCAATATAAATAATAACAATATCAACATATTTGAAAATATGAGTATTTATTTGGAAAAGGGAAATTATGTTGTCCAAATTTTTTCTTATGATTTAATTGAAAAGTCTTCTAATATAATAAACAAACTCAGTTTTCCTTTTTATGCTGAAATTGAAATTGTGCAGTTTGTAAATGAGCAAATTGAGGAACCTATATTGTTGGATGTTTTCCCTCATAATTCGGTCATTGTGAATAGAAACTACCCCTTCCTTGTAATGAATAAATACAAAAAGGAATATAAAAAAATAAAGAATAATTATATATGTATATATTGTTTTTTTTTTTTTTTTTTTTTTTTTTTCCTGAACAAATCAGAAAATTTTCATTATATTTCATTTTTTTTTTTTTCCTGAACAAGTCATAATTTTATGATATTATTTTATTTTTTTAGGTTGATTTAATTTTTTGGGGAAGGGCAAAGGAAAACATATCAGTGTTGGATAAAAAAGAAAATAATATCAAATTAAATAACACCAAGTTAGTAAAATATGGAAATGTTGAGATACACAAATATGTTTTGTCATCTGAACAAATGAGATCTTTGGAAAATAATTTTACTTTAATGCTGCAGTCCAATGTTCATATGAGTTCATGGATGGAGAAAAGAATGAATTTTAGCTTTACAAATAAGGATTGGAATTACGATATACAAACAGAACACGAGAAATTAATGAAAAATGGAATAAAAACAAATAATAATGTTGATGAACCTTCTAAAATATCCAAGGGCGAAAAAGAAAATGAGACTGTGTTATTAGAATATGACAAAAGGGAAATAAAAACTGAGAGTGAGAGTAATATTGAAGGTAAGAGTAATATTGAAGGTAAGAGTAATATTGAAGGTAAGAGTAATATTGAAGGTAAGAGTAATATTGAAGGTAAGAGTAATATTGAAGGTAAGAGTAATATTGAAGGTAAGAGTAATATTGAAGGTAAGAGTAATATTGAAGGTAAGAGTAATATTGAAGGTAAGAGTAATATTGAAGGTAAGAGTAATATTGAAGGTAAGAGTAATATTGAAGGTAAGAGTAATAGTGAGAGTGATAGTGAGAGGAGGAGTTTCTTACAGAACGGTGTAATGGAAGAAAGCAAGTAATAAAAATAAAATAAAATGAAATAAAATAATATCAATATTAATATGAATGAATAACAATATATATATATATATATATATATATATATATATATATAATACTTGTATATACATAAAAATCACATATGAAGCTTTTGTATTATACTATATTTCCTTACGTTTTACTTTATTTTACTTTATTTTACTTTATTTTACTTTATTTTACTTTATTTTATTTTACTTTACTTTATTTTACTTTACTTTATTTTATTTTATTTTATTTATTAATTATTTTTTCTTAGCCTTTTCGATCTTAATGAAGTTATTAAAAATTTTCGATATAACAATAAAAAGAAAAATGAAGAAGAAAATTTCCTTTTGAACGGATCATATATGAAGTCAAATGATAAATGTTTCTCATTTTCTATATTCAGTTTTGAGATTTATTGTTTTGAAAAATTTTATTTTTTTATTTTTATCTTTATCTTAACCGTATTATGGATATCTTGTGCCTTTATATTTTTAATTATAAAAATATATAAAAATTGGAAGGGTTATAGAAATTATGACATCATTGGTGAAATGGACGAGGTGACAGGTCTTTTTCATGGAGATGATTTATAAAAATATGATATGAAAATTTTGTGATATATACATAATGTATATTTTTTTAAAAAGTATTTTGTGTGTATGTATATGTATATATGTATAAATTAAATCACATTCTTTTTTTTTTTTTTTTTTTTTTTTTTTTGTTTTTGCTTTTGTTTTTGCTTTTGCTTTTGCTTTTGTTTTTGTTTTTGTTTTTGCTTTTGTTTTTGCTTTTGCTTTTGCTTTTGCTTTTGCTTTTGCTTTTGCTTTTGCTTTTGCTTTTGCTTTTTGCTTTTTATTTTTTTAAAAATTTGTCTAAGATATTTATATATATATATATATATTTTTTTTTTTGTTTTTTTTAATAATCATTTTTTTTAAGCATATGTTTATGTAAATATTATTAAGGTTTATTCAAAAAAGACGTTCTTAAATATATAACAAAAAAATAAATACAAAAAAAAAAAAAAAAATACACCAAATGAATAATATACATACATACATATATATATATATATATATATATATATATATATATATATATATATATATATGGCTATAGTCCTTTGATGTGATAAAAACTGCTGAACACGAAAATATAAATATTTGTATTTCTAAAATATACTTGGTTTTATAACTTATTTAATATGTAATATTTTAGAAGAATATAAAAAGATAGATATGAAACGAAAAAAATTGCATAAAGTACATATATCAAATCTGTAGTAAAATGATTAAAAAATATATTGTTTGTAAATTTATAAATATAAAAAATAGATGTATTAATATAAAAAATAAAGATAAGGAAACGTAGAATTGCATATAGATAGAGTAAAAAATTTATGGAAGTATTTATAATAATAATTTTATAAACAAAAATAATTGGTAATAAAATAATATTATTATAACTTAATAAAGATATAAGATATATTAATTTGAAAGGTGCAGATTTTTTAGTTTTGAAATAAATAGTTAGATATATTATAATAGGAATAAATATATTAAATGAGTATATGAAAAAGATAGCATTATATAAAATATTTAATTTGCTCTGATTATGTATAATATTATTGTTACTATTATTTGGAACATTATTTGATATATCATTTGTTGATATATTATTATTCATATCATTGAAAAATACATTTTTTATATTAAAAAGAAAGAACACTAGAAAGGATATAAATAAATTTAACCATACGAAGGAATAAATATCTGGGTTTTTATCTAACCTTAGTTTATTATCAAAATAATCTAAAGCATCATTTGCATTGCTTGATTTTCTTACATGTTCTTCATCATATGTTTCTTGATCAAAAAGGTTTGTCTTATCTTTATTACTATTATCATTATTTGTGATGTTATTTTTACTGTTGTTTGTATTAATGTTATTTTCTTGGAAGGTATATTCTTTAGTACTTGTATTATTATGGAAACCATTTTCATTTGTATCCATACAATTTTTTTCAATATCATACATATTATTTATAACATCATAATTTTTGTCAACATTTAAATATGGAAATAAGGCACACATACATCTATATATGACCACATCTGTATCTATATCATAATAACTTAATAATTTTGTTCTTATACCTTTAAATTTTTTAAAAAAGGGAAAAATATCAAAAGAATTTCTTTTATCATCATCATGATTTATATTATCATCACTTAAATTTATAATATTCATTTTTCCTTGTATATTTTTTTCATAACATAAATTATTTTCAGACATATTTATTCTATTATCATTTTTCAAGATATTACTTAATTGATTAGTTTCAATTTCACTTATACTGGAACTAGCCAAAATAACACTTGGATTATTACTCTGATTATGATTATTTGTAGTATTATTATATTTTGTTTGAAATGTATTAATATGATCAAACATTTTCGTATTATAATTATTTTTAATATCTTGTAAATTAAAAATAATTAAATCTTTATTTGATAAAAGAGAGTTTTTTTCTGATTCTTCATTTGTTATAAAATTATTATTATTTTTCATATTATGATTATTTATATGATGCATATTATTTTTATTATGATCAATATTGTTAGAAAAATTATTAATTTGAAATATATCCTTATAATATTCATTGTCTAAAGGAAAATTATTCTTTCCATTCATATTCATAAAAGAATTATCTTTGGTTGAATTAACAGATTTATTTGTATACATTCCATCATTTTTCCAAATTTCATTTTTATGTTTCTTAAATTTATCACCTTGATTAACCATTTTTTTATTTTATAAAAGATAATTTTTTTAAAAGGTTAAAAAGCGCACTTGAATTTTTTTTTTTTTTTTTTTTTTTCTTTAATTCAAAATTATAATATTGTATTAATATATTTGATATAAGTAAATATAAGGGTTAAGCATATAAAACTAGATGAAAAACAAACAAACAAATAAATAAATATAAATATATATATATATATATATATATATGATACATATTTTTTATGTGTATTAAAAAAATATGTTAATGCATAATAATATGTACATTTTATTTTTAAATATATAAAAAAATGAAACGCTTATATTTTCCATGTAATAAAATAAAAAAAAAAAAAAAAAAAAACCGTCATAAAATATTTTATTTTTTACATGTATTGATCAATATAAAATACATATATATAATTTGTTCACATAAACAAATAACATTCATGTCTAATATTAAAAATATTGAAATTAATATAATTTTCAAATATTGTTGTGAATATAATATAATTCGTAGGATGCAAATAATATATATATATATATATATATATATATATATATATATATATATATATGTATATGTGTTAATTTGTTAATTTTGTATAGGAATATAAATAACTATATATAATATATATATATTATTATGTTTATATTTGATGCTCGTAATTGTTTTATTATAAATTTTTATGGGTTATATAAAAAATAATATATATTACAAAAACATATTTTATATTTTTACAAATAATTTGTTAACCGACTTTTATAAATATTATATATATATATATATATATATATCATCAATGTGCTTGATGAATAATAAGATATTTATGCATATGGATATATATGATGTCTATTTAATATAAAAATTGTAAAATATAATATTTATTGGTTGGAGATCTTTATAATATTATCATATATAAGACTTTATAAAATTCATTTTTTAAATTAGGTTATACTATAATAATATATATATATATATATATATATATATATATATATATATTTATATTTATATTTCTTTTTTTTTGTTAAAAATTATTTAAAAAAAAAAAATTAAACAAATGAACATGAATATAATATTCAATATATTTTATATGTATATATTATCTTTTTAGCATTGGTGATAATTATAAAATAATAAAAGAATAAACCATCAAATTTAAATACATAGTTTTATAATATATTTTATAATTATATTATATTATATATATATATATATATATTTATTTATTTATTTAATTTTTTTTTTTTTGGTTATATTTACCATATTTAATAAACATAAAATTATAATAATATTAACAAATTTTATAGTTTTAACATCTTCATATTTGTGTGTTTACCTTTATATAATAATGTTTGTTTATAGATTGAAACAAATAAAAATATGAAAAATAATATTTCTTTTCTTGCTTTAAATAAGCACTGGTTTTTTGCTTTTTTTTTTTTGTTCTTCTTTCTCAACTTCAGAAAGAACATCTTTTTATATTATAATAAAATTATTATAATATATATAATATATATATATAATATATATATTATTATATATATATATATACATATATAATAATATTTATAATTAAAAAAAATATATACAATAAACAATAAGCCAAATTGGAGGCGATACGGTAAAAAATATTATATATATATATTATATACATATAAATATTTTATTTATTATAATTTTTTTTTTTTTTTTTTTTTTATTTTATTTTATTTTATTTTATTTTATTTTTTTTTTTTTTTTGTGATACATACTATTAAATATATATTATATATTTAATATATAATATATTGAATAATCAATATATTATATATTTTTATATATAATAATATATTTTTCTAAGAATACAATATATAAAAGAAAGAAAAAAAAATATATATAATATAAAAAATATAATAATAATTTATATATATATATATAATATATATATATTATATATATATTATTATATAATACAAGTATAATTATAAAAAAAAATATTACATTTTTATATAAAATATATATAAATATATCATTTTTTAAGATTTTTTTTTTTATGATTTATATAAATTTAATTATTTAATAAAAAAAAATTAAAATAAAGATATAATAAAAAAAAATAAAAAGAATGCTTTAAATATATATTTACATATAATATGTATATAATAATAACATAAGAGAAACTTATATGTTTATAATATTATACAGTAATAAACAAATATATACATATATTTATAATATATATATAATATATTTTTTTTTTTATGGTAATATATTACTTTAGTTTTTATTAATACAATTAAAAAAACCAGTATTTATAAAAATATCTAATTTTTTCACTCCCTTATAAATAAATAAATATATATATATATATATATATTCATTCCATTATAATACAATAATTATATGAAATTTTTTCATTTGTATATTTACCAGTTTCATAATAATAATATTATTTTAGATATAAATATATAATTGTTATAAATATATATATATATATACATATTAAGTTTAATATATTTCCCATCACAGTTGTGTAAACACAGTTTTTTTTCTTTTTTTTTTTTTTTTTTTTTTTTTTTCTTTCTCTTTCTTTATAAATATTTTATTTATATCTTTTATTTTTTGATATTTAAATATATCATATATATAATATGGATGATGATAAGAATGACTACAATCCCGAAGAAGAAGTTGTCACAGGAAATTGGAATACTCCAAAGGTAACAAAATAAAAAAGAAAAAAGAATAATATAACCACACACATATATATATATATATATATATATGTATATATTGTTATATTTATTTAATTCGAACCCTTTTTTTTATATCCATATTTTGCGTGTGTATTATTTTTTTTTTTTTTTTGGAATTGGCTAGATAGCCATTTTTATATTCTAGATATTGAAATGTTAATATGTACATATATTTATATATATATATATATATATATTTTTTTTTTTTTTTTTTTTTTCCTGAACGGTTCATGTAGGTTGAATTAAAAGAAGTGGAAATAAAAACAGGAGAAGAAGACGAAAGTTTATTTTGGTCTGGACGATCAAAATTGTATAGATGGGTTGAGGGTGAATGGAAAGAAAGAGGATTAGGTGAATCCAAATTATTATTACATAAGAAAAAAGGAATAATACGATTTCTTTTAAGGCAAGAAAAAACATTGAAAGTTGTAGCTAACCATTATATATATCCCAATGAATCCTATTGTAAGCTTGTTCCAAATGCTGGAAGTGAAAAAATATATGCCTGGACAGTGAAAGATTTTGCAGAGGAACCAAAAATTGAACAGTTTGCTTTAAAATTTAATACTGCCGATGCAGCAAAATTATTTAAACAGAAATTTGATGAGGCAGGACAAGTCAATCTTAAACTTTTGGATAGTCAGGGAAATTTGAAAGAAAAGGTTGACGAAAAAAAGGTTGACGAAAAAAAGGATGACGAAAAAAAGGAAAAGAAAGATGATAACGGTGATAATAATAAAAAAACAAAGGAAGATAAAGAAGAAAAGAAGGATAAGGTTGAAAAGGATGAGAACGAAAAAAAAGAAAACGAAAAGGAAAAAGTGAAGAAAGATGTAAAGGAAGATGACGAAGAACAGAAGGATACGACTGAAAAGGATGAAAATAAAAAAAAAGATGACAAAGAAAAAGAAAAAGTCAAAGAAGATGATAAAAATAAAGAAGAGAAGGATAAGGATGATAAAATAAAAGATGATGATACTTCTAAGGATGAAAAAGAAAAGCAAGTTGAAAAAAAAGAGGATGTTAAAGAAGAAGAAAAGGAGAAAGAAAAGGATGATAAAAAAAGTGATGAAGGAGAAAATATTAAAAGAGAAGATTAATATGAAATATATATATATATATATATATATATATATATATATATATATGTATGTATATATTTATATTTATTTATATTTATTTATGTATGTATGTATTTTAGAATATTATATATGTAATAAATACATAATTTATATAATGTTCATTTTATATTAATGCATTATACATAAACATGTTTATGTTAGTTTATTTTATGTTTTTATATCGTTATATTTTTTTTATATTTTTTTTTTTTATTTTTTTATTTTTCTTCTTTTAAATTATACTAATATATGAAATTAAAAAAAATAAATAGAAAAAAAAAAAAAAACTGAAAAATATATACTTTTAAAAAAATAACATATAATAAAATATATATATATAAATAATTCATAGAATAAAAAAAAAATATATATAGTGTATATATAAATAAGTTTATCTTTTTAAATACATCTGATTTAAACCTTTACTAGGTAGAATAAATATTGTAAATTAAATATAAATATATATAAATAAATAAATATATATATATTTTTGTATCTTATTCAAATGGTAACTGCATGAAAGTGCAAAATAGAAAAGAAACAAATATACTTTGTACATTTATAATATAATTGTGTATATTTAATGTGTATGATTTATTTTTAAATAATTAAAAATAAGGATGTCCTATTTTTCACATATATATATATATATATATATATATATATATATATTTATTTATTTATTTATATGTGTATGTGTATGATGTTAACCTTATTAAGAGTAAAGACAATATATATTTCTATGAATAATTATATAAATATACTTTATATACACATATAAAGTCAACATATGAATAGGAACTTTTTAATTAAAATTTTAAGACATTATTTTATAATTTTTCTTTTCCCCTATTAATATATACTGCAATTATAGTATTTATATATTATCAAAATATGCAAAGTATTATAATTTTTTCGCCTACATAATATTTTTCAAAATAAAAAAAAAAAAAAAAATATATATATATATATATATATATTTATTTATACGTATGTATATATTTTTTTTTTAATCATGTGTGTAAAATAAAATGGTAATATAATTTTCTGACATATAACCCGTCCTTCTACATTTCAAAAAAAAAAAAAAAAATAAAAGTACAAAATATATGAACACTTCAAATTAAATAAATAAATATAAATATAAATACATATACATATATATATACATATATATATATATATATTTTATAAGTCCTTTATTTTTTATGATGTATGGTACATTTTTGAAGGGGTTCATTTTTTACGTCTGCATATTTTTCCCATTTTTTTCGTGTGAGTGTAATAATATAAAATTCAAGGATAAAGAGAATATAAATTTTGAGAGTTATTTTAATAAAAATACAAATGAAGAAAATGTATTAAATAAAAACGTATCTAAAGAAATGGGCGATACGTTTGTTGCACATAAAGCTATGGAATTAAACATTAATCATCACCATGTTAATAATGATAAAGAATATAATAATAATAATAATAATAAACATCACCTTTATTATCATAATGGGAAGGATAAGAAATTTTCTGAAAGTTTAAAAGAACATATGGATCACCTTAAGATATTAAATAACGATTTAAAACAACATATAGATAAAAAAGAGAGAAATGAAATATATGAAAATGATGAATTAAAAAGATATATAATAAAAGAGATAGAAAATAATAAATATTTAAATAAAGAAAAGAAAAGCAGTGAAGATATTCAAATATTAGAAGGGCAATCTAAAAAATTACAAAAAGAAATTCATGAATGGTTAGAATCTGTTAATAATATTGAAGAAAAATCAAATATTTTAAAAAATATCAAAAGTCAATTATTAAATAATATAGCTTCTTTAAATCATACACTCTCAGAAGAAATAAAAAATATTAATGATATAAAAGAATTACAAAAACAACAAAATGATTTATTTTCTGAAAATTGGTTATATTTTCTTCCATCATCATCAGATTATCTCTTAAATGAAAAAAAAAAAAATTTATATGATAATAAAGATAACAGTATCAAGGATGATATAAATAATAATGACAAATATAATATTTTCAATTATTTACAAAACGTTCAAGATAAGGATAACCAATATCAAGTAACAAAACAAGACAACATCAACAATAATAATAATAATATACATAGTGGTCACTCTGCTCATAATCATCTATTATTAACTTGTATAATTTTTTTGTTAATACTTTTAATTTTATAACACAAAAACGTTTTTTTATATTATAACCTTATATAAATAAAATGAAAATATATATATATATATATATAATAAGTATTAATGTATTTATAGCCATATCCATTTTATAAGATTATTATCATTTTGAAAAAACCCTACATGGTATTTTTTTTAAAATAAAAAATTATTTCCACTTTTAATATTAAACATAATGTGTATATATATATATATATATATATATATATATATATATATATATATATATATATATGTTGTTACTATGAAATAATAAGAATCCCCCCAATTAATTAAGGCCTTTTTATTAAAAAAAAAAAAAAAGAATTACAAGGTCATGTGATATATTTAAAAAATATATAATAAATAAAAACATTTACCAATTCATTCATATATATATGATAAAATGTGCATTTATAAAAATAAATAAATTTGCAAGACTTACAAAAATGAAAATTTTTGTTTTTAATTTTTTAAAAATATACAATTAATAGACAAAGGTACAAATACAAAAAAAAAAAAAGAAAAGAAAAAAATATACATGTAAATAAATAAAAAGTGATGTAAATATATATATATATATATATATTTATTTATTTATTTATTTATTTATTTTTATTTTTATTTTTCCTCCCTTTTGTCAGGATTGAAAGAAGGGATGATTTTTCTTTACCCCAGATATTAACTTGTCATACAACTTTTGAAAATTATGTATTTTTTTTTTTGGACTATGTTGATTAATTGTTTGTTCAAATGTTGATATGTGAATATCCGGTTTTAATATAAATAAACATGTTATAGATCTTTTAAGTTTACATAGATGAGCTAATTTATTTTTGGTTGTTACAAAAGTATAAGGGATTTTATATTGTTCACAAAATGAAGGCAAATGACAAATAATATTGATCGGGAATACATCTATTGCTATAAGTACTATACCACTATATCCTTTTCTTATACATTTGATTACTTGTGTTAATCCTATAACTATTAATTTTTTTTTTAATAATTTTTGTTTTTCTTCATCTAAAGAATTATTTGTTTTTAAGATTTGAGAACTATTTAATTTTGCATAATAAACATAATCTAATATTTTTAAAACATTTTTTAAATATTTCTTTTTTAACATTGGTTCACTTATTTTTGATACATAAGAGTTTTTATTTTCTTCTTTTATTTCTTCTATAATTTTCTCATAACTTTTTTTCTTTCCTTTTTTATTATTATCACTGTTAATGGAGGCGTCATCATCTACACTATGCTCTTCTTCATCATTGCTTAAATTATTTTCTTTTAATTTATTTATATCTTCTGTCATATTTATTAAAATTGTATAAAATAATAATGCTCTTCAATATATATATATATATATATATATATATATATATGTAATTTATTTTTTTGCTTAATCTTAATTTTATATAGCTACAACTTTATCAGTATATCATATTATATATAAATATACATATATATATATATATATTTTTCTTTTTTTTTTTTTGAATATGAAAGAAATGTTTCTAATTATTCATTCATAAGTTTATTATATTATCAATATAATTTATGATTATGTTTATTTTATTAACATTAAATATATTTATATTTATATTTATTTATAATTTTTTTTTTAACCCTTTTTAGCATTCTATATAAATTTTGAAAAATATATAAATCAGAAAATAAAGTTGAAAAAATAATTAATTATATATTGTATTTATATATATTCATAAAATATGTTAATTTAATATATATACGAAAAAATACGTATAAATATATATATATATATATATATATATATATATATATATATAATATATATAATATTATAAATATGCTAAGGTTTATCTATATCATATATATAATATATATGTATAAATATGATATAATATAATATTATTATATATATATAATATATAAATATCCTTTGATAACTTTTTTTTATTTTTTTTTTTTTTTATTTTTTTTTTTTTGAAAGGTGAATAGAAGAATATATAGAAAATAATAAAATAATATAAAAATAAAAATACATTATATATATATTATGTATGTATTATTTTAATATGCGTAGAATTTAATTATGCCCTTATATATCTTTTATTTTTTATTATTTATTTTTATTATTCTTCCTTTTTTATAAAAATAATAAGAAAAAAAGTTAATTCATATATTTTTTTCGAACATTATATATATTTTCTTTTTTACAGGATATAACAAAATAAAATACAGATATAATATTTATATATATATATATATATATTATATATGTTTTTATAAAAACATTCTGCAAATATATTATTTCCCCACATTTCCTTTTGTTTTTTCATCATTCTATTATATATATGTATTTTTTTTATAATTATATATTTGTTTTATGTCCTTTTTTTATGTGTTATTTATTTTTTTTATTTTATTATATATTATTTTTTGAACGTGTTAAATTATATTCTCCACATATATATATATATATATATATATTATATTTTTGTTCAATTGTAAAAATATATATTTCTTAAAATTTTAAAATTTATAGAAATTAATGGAAAAAAAATAATCATAAAATAAATAAAAATCTTTATAAATATTAATATATGCATATATATATATAAATATATATATATATATATATATATATATATATATATATATAATTGTATATTTTTTATGTAAAGTGATTAAAGTACAGTATATGCTTTATTATATATGTATTATTTTAAATATTACAAATATATACATACATATATACATATATATTTACATACATATTTACTTACATGTATACATAAATATATACATATTGTTTATTTTTTGGTTGTAATTAAATGTAATAATAGAAAATAAAGCTTATCTAATTATCATATTTTTTAATTAATTCATTGAATATTAATATATATATATATATGTATGTATATTTTTATATTTTTAAAATGAAAAAATTATAAAGAAGAAAGGACACATTTCAAAAACGTGTTTCTATAAAATATGTGTATGTATTTATATATATTTTATTTTTTTGTGTCATGCATATATATATATATATATATATATATATATATGTATGTATGTTTTATTAAGTTGTATAATTTGTCTTATTGTTAACATTGTTTTTGTAAATAAATGAATGTGGAAATAAAATTGTTTATGTATTTGTTTATTATGTAATGTATTTTTTTTTTTTTATTTTTTTTTTTTGTTTTTCTTATGTGTGTCTTTTAAAAAGTTATCTGTTTATTTCTTAAGTGATATATTTATACATATTGTTTAATTCTTTATGTTCTTTGGCCTAAATTGATTATTATATATATATATATATATATATATATATATATTTATATTTATATATTTATATATATTTATATTTTATTCTTTAATTTTTGTTGTTGCGATGATATTCTTTATATCATATTGTTGTTATCTGTTCTGAAAATTAATTTTTTTCTGGTTAGTTTTTTTGTCGACTTTTGTTGAGTATTTTTTTTTGTTTGTTACTAGAAAAAAAAAAAAAAAATGTGACCATGGAAAGGAGATATTACTTTGAGAGAAACGATAAGGTATTTGACAAAGATGAAAAAGGATATACACATGTTTATATATATATATATATATATATATTTATTTTTATGTGCATACCTTCCTTTGTAGATATTTAAAATAGTTAACATTGAGGATATACTAAAATTGATTAATAATAATGAAAGTGGGATAAGGGATAATATTATGCTTATTCTTTACATATGTAACAATCTGGAGGAGGATCACTTAAAGTAAAAAAGAAATATATATATGTATATATGTATATATTATATATATATGTATTTTTTTTTTTTTTTTTTTTTTAACTTTTTAGTTATATATATGACGATGTGCTTATTTTATATCTAAACTTATTACCCTTGTTTGAAAAGGATCTGTTAGGAAAAAGGGAAGCTAAAAATGTAGAAAATGAAAAGAGTATAAGAAACAAACATATATACAATAAAGATGAAGCTGAGGATGCATATTTGCTAAGAATGAAAAGAAGAATTCTGAAATATAATTATATCATTTTGCATGTGTCCTATTTTATAAGTTTGAAAAAAAAGAAAGACAAAATGAAAACATTGAAATTGTTTTTGTATTATATACATATGTTGACATTTTTAACATTGAGAGAATATATACAAATAAGAAATATAGTAGATATATATAACAATCAAAGTAAACATAATATAAATAGTATTGATTATATAAATAATGTATCAAAATATCAATGTGAGAAAAAAACAGAAAATATAGAAAAATCTCATAATAAAAGTCTCAAGGCTTCAAAAACATATGATAATCAAAAAAATGTTGTATCATATTATTTGTCTTATATAAACATTTTATTATCATTCCTTATATATATATACAAATTTAAAATATGTAATTTTGTACTAAATGAGAATGAATTTATACACATTTCTAAATATACGATATATATAATTTTATTATTTAATTATATAAAAAAAAGTTCTAACATAGAAAAACCGTTTTTATGTTTTTATGATTATGTATATGAATTAATAGTTCTTTTCTTGGATAAATATAATAATTATTATTATAGTATATATAATGAAGAAAATAATATAATTAAGAAAAAAAAAAAAATAAGAAGAAAAAAAAAGAAGAAGAAAATAAACACCAACATTAATAATAATAATAATAATAATAATAATAATGATTATAATAATAAAAGATATTTTTGTGATTATTATAAAAATTTTATCTTTTTCTTATTCTCTTATTTGGAAAGCTTTAAAATTTTGATATATATAGAGAAATACATTAAGAGTAAGAAGAAAAATATTTTTTATAATATAACATTATTAAATATAATAAGAAATACTGTTCATATGCATTTTCTTGATAAGTATTTATGCAACAGAAAGGATTTTTACATTAATTTTTATTCTTCACAATTTGAAGAAGAAGAATTAGAAGAAGAAGAACGTGTGAAAGAAAAAAATGATGAAAATGGTAAGATAAGTGTAGGAAATACAAAATATATAAGCATTATATCTGATAGGAATAATAATAATAATAATAATATATGTCTTAATTATTATAATATAAATAATTTATTGTTTTTGAAATTATTAAATATATGCGAATTATTATTAATTAAGAAAAAAAAATATACATATCAATATAATATTGTACATACAAATGATATATATTTATGTATATATATATATGAAAATATTATTACTATAACAAAGAAGACGATAGAATATATGACAGAGTTTCTTAAAAATGATAAAGATATAAATGGAAAGGAATGTAATAAATATATATCGTGTAGATTATTTTTTTTGTTTGAATTTTATTTTAATATTATTGTATATATATTAAATGTAAAATATAAGAATAATATTGATAATAATATACATGGTAAAAAGAGTAATAAAATAAAAGTTCTAAATAATTATAACCATAATAACTTTTATATTAAATATTTCTTTGAGTGTTCCTTATATTATATATATGAAATTTATATATTGATAATATTATTTTTCCGTTGTATACAAAACTATCATGATCTTCTGGAAGAGAATAAACATATGTTTCATTTTGTAAAAAAAATATTAATTATTAAAAGAAAACATAATAATTATATATTTATAAATAATCTTACTGCTTTGATTCTCCACTTTTTTTTATCACCTCCATCAAAAAATGTAAGACAAAAAAAAAAAAGGGAGAGGCAAAAGAATTCATATATATATTCTTCGTTTCGTTTATCGAGTAGAATGTATTTCTTTAACATGTTGCATATTCAGAATAAAAAATTGAATAGCTTTTTAAAAAATATTGATAAAATTTGTCATAGGAAATATAATAATGTAGTGGTTATCATAAAAAATGTTAATAAATGTGGAAATGTTGATAATTGTGAAGATCAAAGTAATGAAAGTGATAATATGTTTATAAATCCTAAAAAAGCAAATTACACTATACATAATATATCATATGATTATAAAGCAAAAAATAACAATACGATATTTTTTAATAAAGAGAGAGGTTTTTATATAAAGATAAATAGTTATGTTAAATATATATACAACATTTATAATAAAAAAAATGTTGATTTATTCTTAAATACGAGTAAAGCAAAAAAAAGTAATATTCTTATAGAAAAGAATAATCAAGTCAAGATGATAAATTCACTTAATTATCACAATAATGATGATAAAAATAACAATACGATGATGATAAATATAAATGATTTTATTGTAAATCATCATTATAACAAAGACAGAGATGAATATTATAGAAAAATTCATTTTCATTTTGTTATTAATTATATGCTAAAAAAATATAAAGAAAGAAAGACATACATCCCAAATTATGATCATTGTAAAAATTTTTTACAAATATATATTAACAAGGTACATTATTATGGAAACAACATATTTAGTAGTAAGCATATTTTTAAGAATAATATTTATACGTTTATTAAAATGCATGTTAATAAAAAAAAAACGGTTCAAAGGTTAGAAGATGTGTTATCTTTCAAAAACGGATTTCATATGGAATCAAGAAAAAGTATAAATAACAAAATGAGGGGTGTTGGATATAATATATATAAAAAAATAAACAATAATTATGATAATTTATATAATGATGATAATAGCTTTACAAGTGTCGAGAGTAATTCTAAGCGTAATAAAAGATGCACTTCGAAATGCAAGTTATTTAACCAAATATATAATAACAAAACTGATTATGTCCGAAATGAACATATTTATTTTAATTTTTTATTTAACATACATTATCTTCATAACTTAAATGATCATATGAATGAATACCTTTTATTAAAAAAGAAAAAAAGAAAAACAAAAAGATTTTTTTCTATATCTTTAAATTTAAAAGAACGTCTATGGGGAAAAACAAAGAATCTTAAAAGTGATAAAGATAAGCACAACAAAGAAAACATAAAGAAAGATAAAAAAAGTAATAATATAAAGCAGTTATGTGAAAATCATATGAATGATAATAATTTACGTGGTTGTATTCAAAAAGAGAAGAAAAAGATAAAAAGTTGTATTTTTAAAAAATTATCTGATTCTAATATAAAAGATGAAGATATCCTTTATTTCTTATTTATTAATTATAATTATTGTATATTAAATTATAAAAATAATAAAAAGTTAAAACTGTTTCTATTACAGATTCTAGATATATTTGCATCTTTAATTTGTTATATGAATATATATAAATATATATGTACATTGTTATTATTTCTTATATCGTATATTGAGAGGAAGCCAATAGAATATTTGTATCTATCTGAAATTTTTAATGTTGTGTATAAGGAGGGATATATGAGACCTTGTTCAAAGGAAGATGAACAAAATTATCATAATAATAAAAATTATCATAATAATAAAAATTATCATAATATTAATTATTATCATAATATTAATTATTATGTAGCGAATCAATTTGGAGAAAGTGAAAAGAAAAAAAAAATTATAAAAAATGTAAAATGTGATAGACTATTTGTTAATTGTTATGAAAAAGATTTATCAGAGAAGGATAATAATTTTGAATACATTAAAAATAAATCAAATGATAATTTAAGAAAGAAAAGAAATTATTTTTATGAAAGCATAAATGTGAATGATATATTATTTAATAATATCAAAATAAATGAATATGATTATATAGAAAAGGATGTATTAGATTATATGATGCATATAAAAGAAGCAAGAAAAAATGATGATAACAATATTTTGGATGTTCGTTATACTATATTTTATAAAAATAAGATGATAATAAAAATATTTTTAGAAATTATTGAAAAGATAAAAATGATTTTATGTTGTAATGTTTTTGATTATTTATATAAAAATAAAGCAACATATGGAAAATATGTAAGTTTGCTTTCTTTATATTTTTATAAATTTTATTTTGTATTAATACATGAGGATATATATTTTAATAGAATCAAGAACAATAAATATTATTGTATATATAAAGATATAGAAAGTGATATTAATCTTAGAGATGGTAGTAGAAGGGTTTACAAAAATAATAAAAAGGATGGGAGCGATGATAATTGTTATTATAATTATGAGCAAATGTATTCATTTTACAAAAGCGTTATACTTATAAAAAATAAAATTATAGAAATAACACCTATACTTTCGATAAAATATTTGACACAATGTGATTTGCACAATATATGCAAGAATGATATATTGATTGGATTGAAGGAAAAATATTATAAGGGAAATAATAATGATGATAATATTAAAAATAATGATGATAATATTAAAAATAATGATGATAATATTAAAAATAATGATGATAATATTAAAAATAATGATGATAATATTAAAAATAATGATGATAATATTAATAATAATGATGATAATATTAATAATAATAATGATAATATTAATAATAATAATGATAATATTAATAATAATGATGATAGTAGGGTCCGTGTTTATAATGATTATTATGATTTCCTAAGTGAGGATAATTTAAAAAAGTTATACATATTTGTCTTATATTATATTGAAGGTTTACGAAAAAAAGAAAACATATTATATAGCTTATATTTATTAATTGATAAAAAAGTATATAGAGATAAATATTTACATAAGCATATAAAGAATTTAATTAAATATAAAATATATACATATATAAACGAAATGAACTATTTTAATGATTATGATTTGATATATTCAATATATTTTGTATTAATAAATATTATGAATTATAACAAAATGATAAGAAATTATTTATATTATATTTTTGATAACATATGTAAGATAAAATTAAACGTTATATTTGACAAATCATATTTATATATTTTTTTAAAGAATCTCGAAAAAAGTAGTTATGATTATGCTTATACAAAAATATTATATGATGAAAAGAATATTTTAAAAAATGAAATAGATAAGAAAAAAAATAAAATGATAAAAATTATATATAAAGTGAATTTATATGTAACTATAAATTATTTATTATATTTTAAAATAATGAATTCATGTAAATTATATTTATATTTATTCTCTTACTTTTATTATGAATTCTATATTTATTCTTTTAAAAAATATATAAAGAAATACAATATATATTTTTATTTTGAGCGTATGAAAAAGTATGTACCTTCTAATACATATATTACAAAAAAAAACAGGACGGAAAATATGAACAAAAGGAATAATCAAAGAAAAATTAAAAATCAAAATATTATAGATAGACTTAATATATACAAGGATAATAAAAATGATATATGTAATAAGAAATTATTATCCTCATCCTCGTCCCATAATATTTTCGAAAAATCAAATGATATGAAAGGATTATATAAAAATAACAATGTAGATGTTAGGTCTTCCCATAGAACCCAATCTTTTGAGAATAAGAGGATACGTATTTCTGGTGAGCACATGATTGATGATTATAAAAAATTTAATTTATCACATAAAGGGAAATATAAAAACAGAGATGATAATATTGTTAATATTGTTAATATTGATAATATTGATAATATTGATAATAATAATAATAATAATAATAATGGTAATAATATTAATAATAGATGTAGTCATAATAATGAGAAGCAGAAAAAAAATGTACACAGTGTTAATACCCTTAGTGATCACAAACATGAGATTGATACATATAATATATTGCTACAACGAAATAAGAAGAAGGTTATGATTAATAAGAAAAAGAACTCAACTTTTTTTTTAACAGACAACATTAATAAGTTGAATGAATTTTTTGATATAATACAAAATAGTAATTATAATAATAATAATAATAATAATAATAATAATGATAATTTAGAAAATAATGTTAATTATATGAAGATATTAAGAAAAGCAAAAGCTAGCAATACATATATATATAATATATATGATATGAAAATTAATAAACAAATAATATATAATAAGAAATATTTTAAAGAATATATAAATATTATTAATTTCGTTATATCTATATTCTTAAGTACTAATATTAATAATTTAAATATGAGTATATTAAATCATAGTTATATATATTTTATATCAAAGATTATAAAAAAAAACTTTAAATTTTATTTTTTTTATTTTTATTATAATATATTTAAAAATAAACAAACATCAAATAAATATAAAAATATATATAATATGAATTTCCATATAATATTAAATAATAATATACCCAATTATTTATCTGTATCTAAAATTAATATCAAGAATAAATATATATATGTTTTGTATACTCTATCATGTATTTTATCGGTTTATAATTTTCATTATGCATTATTTAATTATTACTTTTTCTTTTTTTATAAATATATTAAAATATTATCAAAGTTTTCTGTGAAGTCGGTTTCTATATGTAACTTTATGATTGATATTTGTTTATCGACACCTATGGATATATTGCATAAGAAGGAGGAGGAGAAGAATATAAATGAAAAGGATAATATAAATGAAAAGGATAATATAAATGAAAAGGATAATATAAATGAAAAGGATAATACAAATGAAAAGTATCATACAAATGAAAAATATCATATAAACAAAAAGTATCATAATAATGATATATATGATAATAAAATAAAGGAATATAAAACGAAAGAGTTATATTTATTTAATAATTATAACGAAGGAGAAATAATTAGACCTAATTTTAATAAGGAAGAAAAAAAAATAAAAAGAAGGAAAACATATTATAAAGACGGATTTATTTTTTGTGATATATTAATGATAAAATATTATATGAGAAAATATGTAAGATTAGAGTTTGTTAATATAGATAATATATTAAGAAATAAAATATTAAGTAATATGAAAATTTTAGATATGTATGTAAAATATATTAATAATACTATATTATTATATATTTTTGTTAATTATTTAATATATATATATAAAAATATTAGTATAAAAAGGAAAAAAGGGAATTTCAAAAAAGGGAAAAAAAAAATTATAAAGATAATAAAATATAAATTAAATATTTTAGAAACATATAAATATTATTTAATGAAAATTATTATTGATATATATTTATTAAATATATCTTATTTATGTAATTATATAATTATAGTCTTAGATTTCTTTTTTATTTTTGGGGATTCATTATTTTGTTTAAATTGTTATAATCATAATTTATTAACAGATGTGAAATTCTCATATAGAAACCAATTCCAATATTTTATAAATAATTTTTTTAATAAATTACAAAACGTAAATACATTGTATCATCTTAATTTTTATAAAAGCTGTAATTTATATTTTCATGATTATAAAAAGAAAAAGGAAAAGAACAAGTACATTAATACGAATCTGAATACCAATATTGATATTAATAGAAATAGCAACATTAATATTAATATGATAAAAAACGAGGTTATTTCAAATATTCAAAAGAGTGAAAATGAAATATGTAAAAGTAATATTTATAAAACAGATCAATATAAAAATATAATACATGAGAATAAAGATATTTCATGTAACAACAATATTATTATGTTAAAAGAAAAAAAAGAAATAAATTCTTTAAATAATTTTGTACAACCCATTTCTTCTTTTTTAGATAAAAATAATAGCACAGATGATAATATTAGTATTGCAGATGAATATATTTATAAAGATTGTTTTATAGAATTAAAAAATATTTTAAAAAAAAAGATGAAAGAATATATTATTAATTATTATAATAGAAATATGAAAAATATATATTATTTTTTTATATGCTTTAATGATATAAATAATATTATTTTATTTCTTAATTTATATATTAATAAATATACTCAGTTGAAAGATAAATATAATAATATGTACATTCAAAGTATTAATAATATCTATTTATATAATTCGAAATTATTAAAAATTAATTATAATTTTATATGTATTCTATATTTAAGTTTGATATATATATATAATTATATTATGAGATTTTTTCATTCATATACTCATTTTGTTGAATTGTATTCAAAATATAAATATAATTATTTTATGTATAGCAATAAAACAAATAATTTTTTTACTTTATATAATATATATACATACTTAAATACAAGTAAAAATAAGCTGGATCTTCACATGAACAAGATAAATAATGATAACAACAATAATAAATATTATGATAATAAGTATTATCACAATAATTATCATAGTTGTAATATTTTATATGGTGAAATTACAAACATATGCATAAGACACATATTTGATTTTAATAAAATATTATTACAGAAAAGTTTTTTATTCCTTTCTTTTTTTTTCTATAATTATAAAAATATACTTCCAGATATATATTGTTATAATTGTATACATAAATATTCTTTAGGTGCTCAGGATGATAAAGATGCTTTAAATATTGATATTTCAAAATTAAATAAACACCAGGAGGGATATAAAAAAAAAATCAAGTTGAAAAAAAAAAAAGGAATAAATAAAATGGAAGATATAAATGGTAATAAGGAAAGTAAAATTATATCAGCATCGTTAGAAGTGTTTCAGAAAAGTGTATATAAAAACACCACAGAATATAATAATAATAATAATAATAATAATAATAATAATATTATCCATATTGATCAAATACCATCGAACAATTTCCACACAGATGATGCTAATAAAATGGAGACGAACAAAAGTTCAAATAACCTTTTATCATATTTTAAAAGAAAAATGAATATATTTAAAAAAAAAAAAAAAAATGATATATGTAATACAGCCAATAGTTGTTATATACAGAAGGATGATAATGCTAATATAGATTCTTCTTCCTTTAAGAAATTAACAAAACAGGAAGAACAAGAAAAGAAAAATGAATATAAGATGAAGAATTATGAAAAAATAGATTCTTATCATATAGATAATATCAAGAAAAAGAAAAAAGAAAAAAAGAAAAAAAAAATTGAAAAGAATGATAATTTTAATGAAAATTCGAATGCACTTGTAGGAACAAGTGTAGATATATTTGTAGATGATACTACACATAGCTTTACAAAGATACATAGTCATGATAATGATACACTTAAAAAGAAGAAAAAAAAAACTTTTAATAGAAAAATGAAAAAAAAAAAAAAAAAAAAAAAAATCATAAAAGACATAAAAGAGGAAAGATATATAAAATATCATAGTGATAAAGAAGAAGATTTTTCTTCATTCAAAGATAAAGAAGAAGATACACTTTTAATAAATGCATATAAATATATGTTAAATTATAAAAAAAAAAATAAGAAAAAAATATATGATTATAATTTAAAAGAATATTTAAATTGTATGTGTATTAATAAATATATATATATTTGTAATTTAATATATAATTGTTTAATATATATATTACAAATAAAATATACATATAATAAAAAAAAGAAAAAAAAAATTACTTTATTTTCATCCCTTGGTGATTTCCAAAAAATAAAAAAATCATTTTCTTTATATAATGATGGTATTAATAAAAATTATATTGTTATCAATACCAAGCATTTATTAAATCTCGATTTTGTAATTCTGAATATTTTAAGTTTAATAGAGAATATATATATCAATCTATATAAGTGTAAATTATTTACAGATATGTGTATATTTAATAATATCAAATATATATGCTTAGAAAATAATGAATTAAAAAAAAAGGATAAAGACTTAATTCAAAAGAAAACCAAAAAAGTGAAACGTATTTTTGTACAACATCAAAAAAAAAAAAAACATATAAATGACGATGTAGAAAAAATGTCTCATGGTTATTATGAAAGTGATTTAGATTATTATTTATCGGATGCTTTATATTCATCAGGAAGTGTATATAATATACCTTTGTATAATAGAAGAGAAACAAAAAAATATGTAAAAGCTTTGAAAAATTATGATGATGATAGGAATGATAGGAATGATAATAATGATGATTATAATGATGATTATAATGATGATTATAATGATAATTATAATGATTATTATAATGATAAATGTGAATCTTTTTTAAACACCTCTAATATAAAACCTAAAAATGATACTACATTTAATTATTGTGAACCAGGAAAACAACACAGTAGACGTACTAGTTTAAAGAATGAATATTATATTCCCAAAAAAAAAAAAAAAAAAAGATGCAAATTTTCAATAAATGTAAAAACTATTTCGATCAAAGAGAATATAAATGATAAAAATTTGAACAATCATAATAATAATGAAAAGGAATTATTTGATAATACATTATCAAATAAAAAAATTAAAAAAAAAAATAATAAGATTATTAAAAAGACCAAGAAGAAAAAAAAGCTAAATGATATATCTTTAATGAATTTTCAGAATTATAAAATATTAAGAGATAATTATAAAAAAAAAATTAATAAAAAGTTAAAGAAGAAAAAAAAAGAATTGTATTATTATAAAAATATATATTATAATGTAAAGAAAAAAAAAAGTATCTATAATAAAAAAAATAAATGGAATAAATTCTTATCAAATATTTTATTTTTTAGACATAAAAAGAATAATCATCAAAATAATAAAAAAATATTAAATAACAACAAAAGCAACAACAAAAAGAACAAAAACAACAACAAAAACAACAAATGCAACAACAAAAACAACATCAACGATAATTTACATAGTCATCACTATAAGAAGAACACATTAAATGAAAATATAAGAATTAATAATTTATTTGTTAAATACCAATCGAAAAACATTAAGAATAAAAATATAAACAAACTATTAAAATTAGACACAGACAAAGAAGAAAATATTGAAAGGATAAAACATTTATTTATAACATTTAATTATAATAAAGAAAAGAAAATTAATAATTATATACATAATATATTTACATATACTTCTTTATATTCAAATTTTAATATTTGTCCAAAAAAAAATATACATATATTAAATTATCATATAAAAGTGAGAAGGAGCTTATTAAAATTATTATATTCAATTTATTATAGACATAATTTGTCAGTAATATATAAAATATATAAAAAGATAGAATATATATACACATATTTAAATATATCTTTTTATAATAATTTATATGAAGAATTCAATATGAAAGATATAAATGATAATATTGATATATATTCCTTATTTCTTATAATTAAGTATTTAAAATATCATATATATAGTAATGAGAAATTATTTAATATATTTATTGTAAATATTATTAATTATATTAATACAAATATACATAAATTAACGAATTTTTTGTGTATGTATGATTATTCAGATTTATTAAATATACTTAATCATTATATAATAAATATTGATATAAATAATAAATTGACATTTAATAAATATAATTTATATCTATTAAGGAAAAATAAAATAACATATGTGCCTATATCAAATATATTATTTTTACATTGTAATCAATTTCGTTTAAATGATATAATAAAAATTTTATATAGTCATCCTCAATATACCCTGTTTTTAAAAAGTATAGCAATAAATAATTTATTATATTTGTATAAGAAAAGCACCATAACAAATACAATGTATTTACAATTATTTGAATATTTAAAAGTGGATTTAGGAAATAGGATATTTTTCTTTATAATTTTCTTTTCTTTTCATTCTTTTCAGTTCTTATATCAGTTTTTTATGAATATGCAAAGTTATATAAAGAATGAATACATTGGAAATGAAATTATTTATTATAATAATAATAATAATTTTAAAGAAGGACAAACAAAAAACAAAAACATTGTATATAAATATGAACAGCGTGATGACAAATCATTAGAATTAGCGTTAAATACAAATTATGATAATAAGGAAAATAATATTTTATGTATATCTGAAAATAATAAGATGAATGATATATTATTTAAGAAAGAATTATTTGTTAGAAAAAAAAACTTTTTTAAAGATTTCTTTCTTTTTTTCATGGTTAAGAAAAATAGTTTATTATTATCAAATGATTATAAAGATAAGAAAAATATTAATAATAGCATAAATATTAATAATTTCATTTTTTATAAATATCAAGGTTATGTTAAGAAAACACATGTCTTATCATTAAAATGTTCACTTATTAAAAAATTATTCTTAGAAAATTTACATGATAAATATAAAAATATGTTATTTGAATCTTCTTGTTTTCATAATACAATCTTTTGTATAAGTCAACAAGCATCAAAACTTAATAAAGATATACAAATGGATTATGTTAAAATGGAAATTCAAAACTTAATAAATAATACAAATATCAATAAATTAAAATTATTAACAAGTAATAATATGGTAAAAAATATTTCAGATAATATCAAAATATTAATGTCAGCTACACGTTCTCCCCTTTTTTTAACATTCAAAACGATTCCTCCAAGTTTAAAACAATTATTATATATCCATCCTTTTGTTCGAAATAATCATACTCAAAATAATCCCATAAATATAAATGTTAATAATACGGATCAGATAAATATATGTACGAATAATGAGTTGCATAGCCAACAGAGTAACAAAAAAATTGTAAATAATTTTACATTTGTTAATACTCAAGAACTTACTCAAACAAATGAACCTAAGAATAATCAATATTTAAATATTATAATTAATAAACAAACTAACCTAAACAAACAAACACATTTAAATGATATAAATTGTATTTCATATTCAAATGTTGTAAATATTAATGAAAATGAAAACTATGTAATAAATGACCTGAACTGTTCAGGCAACAAAATAATGGAAAAAAATGAAACGAATGAAAATAAAGTAAATATAATAAATGACCTGAACTGTTCAGGCAACAAAATAATGGAAAAAAATGAAACGAATGAAAATAAAGTAAATATAATAAATGACCTGAACTGTTCAGGCAACAAAATAATGGAAGCGAATGAAATGAATGAAAAAGAAGATAATAATGAGGAAAAGGAAAAAATGTTTGAAGATATATCTTATATATATAAAGTGAATGATGATGTAAGACAAGATAAATTGGTAATTCAAACGATATATATTTTTATTCATATTTTGAATGAATATAAGTTATGTTATAATTTATTTCCTTATAATATCATAACAAATAAATTTGTAAATGTATATTCTTCTAATGAGGAGGATGAAAAGGATGAGAAAAAATGGGCCATTGGAGCTAGCCAAAAAAAGGAAAAGAAAAAAAAAAAAAATATAAGTGCAACAACACCAAAAAAAAATAATAAGGTACCTAATAATGATGATCAAATTGATGATAAGAGAAAGTTTTCATTTTCTTTTAATTTGTTTAAGAAAAAGAGGCAAGGTAAAAATATTTATAATAAAGATAAGGGTGGAAAAAACAAAGAGAAAATTGATAGTGGTATAAATATTAATGATAACAATAATGATAAGATTAATAATATTAATCATGAGGAGATTATTCAGAATGATACTTTGTTAAGTGTTAAAAACTGTAATACTCATACAAATGAACATAAAATTGTTACATATTATGAAAATGAGGACTCAGTTGCTGAAGACGAATTTATTGGGAATTCAAGAAATATGTATATATCAAATGTAAAAAAAAAGAAAAAGAAAAAGAACAAATTTGAAAACTTTGGTGCAGTTATTGAAGTTTTAACAAATACAAAAAGTAGACATGATATTGGAAAGAAATATCAAAACATAATAAAATTTTATCATTTGAAATATTCTAATATTAATGTATATATATATGCATTGAAGAATTTTATTAGTTCTCTAGCTGCTTATTCTTTGCTCTCTTTCATTTTACAAGTGAAGGATAGACATAACGGAAATTTGTTATTTGACGAAAACGGAAATATAATACACATAGACTTTGGATATATATTAAATATATACCCAGGTAAATATAGAAAAAAAAAAAAAAAAAAAAAAAAAATATATATATATAATAATATAATGTATTATAAGGGCCAATTGAAATTTGCAATATATATATATATATACATTTGTTTGTGTAAATTTTTTATTATTATTTTATTTTTTTTTTTTTATAGGTATATCAATTAATTTTGAACTAGCCCCATTTAAATTAACAAGAGAAATGATTATGCTTTTAACAATAAAAAGTCAGAAAAAACAGCATTTTATTTTTTCGTACATTCAACTAGTAGTCAAAGGGTTAGTATATATACATACATAGAATATATATATATATATATATATATATATATATATATGTACATACATAAGTGTCCTCATTTATTTAAAATATGTATTTTTTCTTTTTGTAGATATTTATTATTAAGAGAAAAGAGCGACTGGTTAATTTCATCCATTTTGAGTTTGTCACATTCAGATATAAACTGCTTTAAATATAACACAGTTGAAAAGCTAAGGTACATATTAAAAAAAAAAAAAAAAAAAAAAAAACGAAAAAGAAAAAGAAAAAGAAAAAGAAATATTTATTATACAAATGAATATATATATTTTTTTTTTTATCCATTATCATATGTAATAATATGTATATATATATATATATATATATATATATAATATATATATGTGCGTATATGATATATTCCTTTATATTACAGGAAACGACTAAAATTAAATAAAAATGACAACGATGCAAGTATATTTATGATAAATAAAATTCATCAAGCATACAATAACATAACAACAATTTTGTATGACTACATTCAAAATATTCAACAAGGTATTCAATGAAAAGTTAAGCAACAAATCTTATTTCTTTTATATAACATTATATATATATATATATATTAATATTTTTAAATGGCTTAATTTCTATGTTCATTTGTTTTATTTTATTTTTTTTCTATTCTTCAATTGTTTTTATTTTTGTATTTATATTTTCATTTTTGTCTTTACTTATTATTAAAAAGATTTATTTTTTATTGAATTTTTTTTAATTAAAATTTATTTTTAAAAATGTATATAAATGAAAAAAGAAACGCACATTATGGAAAATATAAAATCAAAAAGGTTTAAAATGAATATACATACATACATATATATATATATATATATATATATATATATATATATAATGTTTGATAATGAAAAAAATAAAATTTTAATTATGGAAAAAAATAAAAAATTGATATAAAATGATAAAAAATTTGATATCATGAATAAGTTATGACAACGTTACTAAACAAAAAAATAAAATAAAAAATATAAGAAAACAAACAAGTTATAATAATAATATACCATTTATTATAATTTCATTAATACTTGATAAAAAATTTATTATATATATATATATATATATATATATATATATATATATATACTTATCATCACTAAAGTATAAATTTTTTTTTTTTTTTTTTATTTATTTATTTATTTATTTTATTTTATTTTATTTTTCCTTATTATATTTAAAAAAAAAAAAAAAAAATCGTAAGTAAAATGTTCTATATATATTGGTATCCATCAACTACATATATATATATATATATATATATATATATATATATATATATATATATATATATTAATCATTTGTGAAATGGTGACTTTTCCTTTTGTAGGGTCCTTGATATTTATTATTTGTCTCTTGATTATATTTATAATCATATGGATGATACTTATATGAATTCCTGTAATTTTTTTTAAAGAAATTTGAATCTTTTCTTTTACTATATTTTATATTATTATTAATATATTCATTTTTACTTTGTATATCAACTTTATCTTGACTATTTCTATATGAATAATAATTTTTGTTTATAAGTTTTTTATTTGTATATACGTGATATTTTTCTTTTTTATAAGAATTATAATTATTATGATGATTGACATATTTATTTTCTCTTTCATACTGATCTTTATTTTTTTTATAATAAAATTCTTCTTCTCTATGTGATTCATTCTCTTCATTATAATTATATTTATTATTACATTTGTCATACTTATCATTATACTTATCATCATACTTATCATCATACTTATCATAATACTTATCATCATACTTATCATCATACTTATCATCATACTTACCATAATACTTATCATAATACTTATCATCATACTTATCATCATACTTATCATCATACTTATCATCATACTTACCATAATACTTATCATCATACTTATCATCATACTTATCATCATACTTATCATCATACTTATCATCATACTTATCATCATATTTATCATCATACTTATCACCATACTTATCACCATACTTATCACCATACTTATCACCATACTTATCATCATACTTATCAACATATTTATCATTATTGTATATTTGATAATCATCTTTGCCCTTTTCATCCACATTTTTTTTATAATATGGTTTTTCATATTTATTACTAAAAATACTTGTTTTCCTTTTTTCATATATCCTTGTATTATTATCATGTATAGTGTTTTTTTCATAATGCGAATATTTTTCTTCGTTATGAAAATTATTCCTGGGGTTTATATATGTATTCTCTCCTACAATATAACTTCTTTTTTTATTTTCACCATTGTGATTATATTTGTAATATTTATTGTATCTCTCATGTTTGTCATATTTATCATATTTATCATATTTATCATATTTTTCATATTTATCATATTTTTCATATTTTTCATATTTATCATATTTATCATATTTATCACAATGGATCTTATTATAATCTTCATTATTTCTCTTTTGTATTATGTTATATGTATGATCCTGATCTTTGTTTGATTCACTACATCTTTTACTATCCCCTTCAAATCCTTTATTATCTTTTGTCATATTTTTCTCTTCATGATAATTTTTTTCATAGTCATAAGAATGATGATAATATTTCTTATTCTTGTTTGTATTACTTGTATACATATGATCATTTTGACTATTCGGATCTTCTGTACTTTTTTCTTGTTTTTTTTTTTCTTTATCTTTTAATAAATAATACATTTTAGATGATACACTCGAATTTCCATCATGATCTTTTTCAAAATTTATACTATTATTACATGTATCATACATAGAATTATAATTTTTATCACTTGTGTTTTTTTTCTTCTTACTTGATATATTATTTATATTGTTATACATACTATTATTGTTATCATGTACACTGTCATAATATTTACTACCATCATTAATGCTATCGTAATATTTACTACTACCTCCATATTTGCTACCTCCACATTTGTTACTATCATCCCGTTTAGTATCATCCCCTTTAGTATCATCCCGTTTAGTATCATCCCGTTTAGTATCATATCTTTGCTTCCTATATTTCTCCTCATCTTTTTCTTCTTCTAAACTACTTCTCCTATCCTTACTTCCAATAAATTCATTTTTCTCTTTAAACAAATTTTCCTTATGTATACCTTGATGAAATACTTTCCTTTTATCCATAGCACTACTTATTTTCCTTTTTTCATAATAGTATTCATCTTGTATGCCCTTATGTGACATAAGTTCATGATCATTTTCATATTTTTTCTCATATTTTTTGTCATATTTTTTTCTTTTCGGAATAATACTTTGTATACTTTCTCTTTCCTTAGCACATTTAGATGAATAATCACTATTGTTCAGGTTCAGCTCACTATTATTGTCATTATTTTTTGAAGAATCAACTTGTTTCATTTTCTCCTCTTGAATAATATCCATAGCATCATTTGATTTGTTCAAGCTATTTTTTCTTTCCCCTTCTTTTTGATCTAACCATTCAAATTCTTTAATAAATGATTCATTAAAACTTGATTTTCCCTCAAAACCATTGTCGTCTTTGTTTTTATTTTCGTCGTCGTAACAATTATTATTATTAATGGATGCAGTTTTATAATTTTCTTCAGTATGTTCGTTGTTAACATTAAGTGAAGAATTTATATCGTTTTCTTTATTATTATCATCTTCAAAATTGAGCTTATTCGTTTTATATTTTTTGGATGATGAATTTGATAACCTATAAGAAATAACACTATCATAAAAAAGATTTTCATAACAATTGCTATTATCACCATCATAATCAGCATGCTCATTTTTTTTTACATCTTCTTCTTGGTACGTTTTTCTTTTTTTCAGTTGCGAAGAAGACTTATATATTACATTATCACTATTATTATTATTATTATGATAATCCTCTTTGCTTTTATTATCATCATTATGATAATCCTCTTTGCTTTTATTATCATCATTATGATAATCCTCTTTACTTTTATTATCATCATTATGATAATCCTCTTTGCTTTTATTATCATCATTATGATAATCCTCTTTACTTTTATTATCATCATTATGATAATCCTCTTTGCTTTTATTATCATCATTATGATAATCCTCTTTGCTTTTTTTACTTTTATCCTTCATATGTGGTATATCTTTCTTTTTTATTTCCTTTTGTATATCCTTTGTTTCTGACAACTTATTTTTTTTGTTTCCCATATTTTTTAGTAACGTTTTTTTTTTTTGTTCGTTTTGTTCATTTTCTTTGTTATTATTATGTATCCTATATTTTGAATTGATATTTTTTTTTTTTAATAATTTTTCATTTTTTTCAATAGTTATATTTTTATCTGAAACTATATCGTTGTTAAGGTGCACAACAGTATGGTCATTTTCCTTTTTTATAACATTTTTACATATGACTTGTTTATTTTTATTTTTATTTTTATTTTTTGATACACCAATATTTTGTTCAACCTTTTTTATCATATAAGGATAATTATCATTCGTATTATTCCTATTTATGTTATTCACATGATGATCATTTGGGGGGTTTTGAATTTTCTTTTTTATATTATTTAGGGTAGGTTGTTTATCTTGTTCCTTGTTCAAAATATTATTATTTATAGTATCATTATTATATACATGATCGCTCATTACATTATTTATATTACAATCATGTGATTTAAATTCCGGATTATTTATCATTCTTGCTGATATTTTTCTTTTTTCGTTTTTTTGACAACGTTGATTTATTTTTTTTGTGCAAAGTTTTTTTTTATCTGCAGGTGTATCAATATATTTCTTGAACTTATATTTTATATGTGGTATTTGTTTTTTAATATTATTATTAAAGAGACTTATTTCATTGATCATTTTTTTATAATCATAATTAAAAACAGAGGTACCGATTTTTTTAGTTTTCCCTCCTCCTTCAGTGGTATTATTCTTATCATCATAAGTACTATTCTTATCATCATTATTTTTATGATAATCATCATTATCATTAAAATTAATATTATTTGCATAATTGATATATATGTTATTACTTTCTACTTCATTATGTTGATCTTTATTTATATCATCCTGTTTTTGTTTGCCTTTCGTTATATATACTTCTTCCTCATTATTATAAAAATAAATACTATTTTTATTTATTTCATCCACATTATATACTAAGGAAGCTCCTTTGGAATATATAATCACTCTACTACTTAAAATATGCTTTTTCAATTTATTCGTATTTAATATTGTTATTCTAATTTGGTTATTATTATCATTATCATCTTTGATATATGATGAGGATGGTAATTCATAAATGGGCGTCTTGTTCTTCACGTTATTAACAACAGTGTTATTATTACTATAAATGTTATTACTATAAATGTTATTACTATAAATATTATTACTATAAATGTTATTACTATAAATATTATTACCATAAATATTATTACCATAAATATTATTACCATAAATATTATTACCATTACTTTTGTTATTATTATTTTTTGATATATTAAATTTCCCATTGTGCATATCAACACTATTTTTCTGATGACTACTTCTATTTTTTATTAATTCTTTAATATTATTTACACTATCATCATAACACACATTGAAGGATATATATTCATTTTGTTCTTCCATGTTATTTATATCTTTCATTATGATTACGTCTTCTTTTTCTTTATCTTTTTCTTTATCTTTATCTTTTTCTTTATCTTTATCTTTTTCTTTATCTTTATCTTTTTCTTTATCTTTTTCTTTCTTATCTTTTTTCTTTTCCCTGTTATCCTTCTTATTATTTAAGTTTAATGAAGCTTCCCTTGGGAATACACTACTTGCAGTATCATGTTCATAAACATTATTAACACAGTTTTCAATCTTATTATTTTTATTATTATACAAAGCATTTTTTGTACCTTTCTTTATGAAACTATCACTTCTGTTTAATAAAACACCACCTTTTAAAAACGATTTTTTAGTATTATTCAATTTTATATATTTTTTATTATTTTTTTCATAAAGATAAATATGTTTTTCTTTTTTTTTATTTGAACTGATATGACTATTTCTTGTTTTTTCTTTCACGTTCGATTCTGGAAGATCAGTCATTAATTTGTCAAGAGGACCAAAATTTGTAAGTGCTACATTGTTTAATAAAGATACATCTTTCTTAAAATTATAACAAGGATGTTTATCATCATGCATACTGTTATTAAAATCAGCACTATAATTAGTCTTATTCTTTTCATCATATGTATAATTTTTATCATATCCATCATCCTTTTCATGATACGCATAATTTTCATCATACCCCTCATCCTTTTCATGATACACATAATTTTCATCATACCCCTCATCCTTTTCATGATACGCATAATTTTCATCATTTTGATCACTATTCACATTTTGATCGTAAGAAATATCCATTTTTAAAAAATTTAAATATTTTCTTATTTTAACATAATCATCCATACTTAATTTATTATCTTCACTTTTTAAAAATATAGATTTCTTCCTTTTTTTAACTTCATCTTTTGTACTATTATTATTATTTAAAAAATGGTAATTTGGTTGATGATTCCTTAAAATATTATATATAGAACAATTATTCAATTTTTCTAATATACATGATGAAAAAAAAAGCGAATTCATATGTCCCATAGATTTGCTTAGATAGTTTGTATTTTCTTCTTTGTTGGATATATTATTTCCTTCATAAATATTACTTTTATTTAAATAGTTATCATATTTTAAATTAATCACTTGATTTTTATCATGATTAAAATTTATTGTGTATTCATCATCTCCACAATAACCATAATTATAATTATTATAATAATTATTATTATTATTTATATTATTAAACATTTCATCATTCAAAATAAACATTTTTACGCTATTTTCAAACATTTCATAATTCTTTTTATATAATACATTATTACAATTTTCACTATCATTATTATCATTGTTTAGGATATTATCATCATATAATTTTTCACTATGGTCTTTTTCAAAATGCAAGTTATCAAAAAAGGTGTTCATATATTCGTATGTATTATTAACAATAATATTATTATTAACAATATTATTATATTTTTCATCAATTTTTGTATTTTCATCAATTTTTGTATTTTCATCAATTTTTATATTTTCATCAATTTTTGTATTTTCATCAATTTTTGTATTTTCATCAATTTTTATATTTTCATCAATTTTTATATTTTCATCAATTTTTATATTTTCATCAATTTTTATATTTTCATCCATTTTTACATTTTCATCAATTTTTATATTTTCATCCATTTTTATATTTTCATCCATTTTTATATTTTCATCCATTTTTATATTTTCATCAATTTTTAAATTTCCATCCATTTTTAAATTTCCATCTTGACATGAATTTGATTCCTTGGGAATTATTCCCTTTGACAGTTCATTTATTACATTACCTTTATACTGTTCACTTTTTATTTTGTTAAATAATTCATCGTAAATATTATCTCCATTCTGATCACTTGAGAAGTTATCTTCATTTATTAGATTCCTTTCATTGAATACATTATTAACCGTATCCATAATTTTATTATCATCAGCGTTACATGTATCTATGCAAGTATTTAACTTGTTTATATAATTTACATATTTAAACGCATCATTTTGAAGCATACATTCATCAAATGAAAAAAACTCTTTTTCTTCACCTACCTTGTTTTCAATATCTGGAAAAATTTCTGTACTACAGTTTTTTATACACTCACTTATATTATTTTCTTTTTCATAAATACTTTGATTTTTTTGATCCTTATTTATATCATCAACTTCACTATGTAATAATTTTTTCAATTTGTTTATCTTAAATATATATTCACGTTTAACAAGAATTAGTTTTTTTTTGCACTTTCTTATTTTTAAAACACTATCTGATAAATAATTTCTTTCTCTGTTCTCCTCATCAATATGATGGTCATTATATATACCCTTATCAAAACGACTGCATGAATAATATCTTCTTCTCAAAGAATTTGTGAAATAATTCTTAACACACTGTTCTGAATTATTATAAAATAAATTTTTATATTTTAAATTAATATGATTTGATATATTTTTATTATCTTCATCAGAAGCTGTATAATTATATTTAGGTAAAGTATCAAACATTTTATGAATATTTTCAAAATTCAAAAAATATCTAAATTTACTATTTTTTAATAAATCCATATAACATGGATTATTATTACTATTAATATTATTTATATCATTACTACTTATATTATTTATATTATTACTATAAATATTATTTATATCATTACTATTTATATTATTTATATCATTACTATAAATATTATTTATATCATTACTATTTATATTATTTATATCATTACTATTTATATTATTTATATCATTACTATTTATATTATTTATATCATTACTATTTATATTATTACTATTTATATTATTACTATTTATATTATTATTAGGATAAAAAATATATTTTTCATTTTGATCATGCGTTTCATTCTTTTCATTTAATATATTATTATTTTCATTTGAAAAACAATTTTTTTTTAACATACCATCTTGCGACTGCAATAATTCATTGTTATTATGAGATGCCCATAAAGACGAAACAATATTTCTGTAAAATATCTCATTATCATTATCATTATCATTATTCATAACATTCTTGTCATCATAAGTTACCTTATCTTCATCATTATATAAATTACTTATATTATTATTAGATATATTCTTATTATTCATATCATAATTTATATGTGATAAATAATTTTCACTTATTGGAGTACTCAACAATTCATCTAATGTTAATTTATTACCACATTCATTATTTTGATTTAACGGTAAAGTATCTGAACTTGTAAAAAATTCATTTATTAAATTATTTCTTTTCATTTCATCATTATCATTCTGCAAATTATTGAATATTATATTTAAAATATCTGTTTTAGAATATTTTTTATTTAATTCATTTAATATTTTAATATCCTTTTCATCAAGTTGATATTTATTTTCATTAATCATCATACTATGCTTATTTGATTTTTTATTAGCCCTAGGTTTACAATCATTTTTTGCTTTTTCTGCAACATGTTTTGTAGAAATATTCATATTATTCAAGTAATTTGCTACACTATTTTTTCCGCTTTTTACTTTTTTTTGGATTTTCAAATTATTTTGTAAACCCATTCCATTCTTTTGTTGATTTGTGTTACTTTTATTATTATGTACATTTTGTGTGCTTTTTAAATTCTCATTATTCTTTACATTTTGGAGCGTTTCCAAATTAACTGTTTCTTCAACATATATTTCTTCTTCCATATCACAATTATTATAAGCATTCCAAAAATTTAAAGAACAATACCATTTTTCTGGTAATAAACTTATATTAATATGAGCATCAATTTTTCTCCACTTCTTACATAATTCACACTGTACCCAGTTAACTACAACAGGAACAGTGTTATTAACAGGTACATTATTTGTATGGATGATACTATCCGCATTATTAATTATACTATTATTTAATAATATATCAGAACTTTTTTTTTTTTTTAAATTTGAAAAACTTCCTGACATGTTCATATTATTTTGTTTCATTATTTGGCTATCTGCCATATGAATATTTTCTTCATATAAACAATGAGTTTGTCCATTTGGATTATTATTATCATTATAAATATTATTATTATTATTATTATCATTATAAATATTATTATTATTATTATTATTATCATTATAAATATTGTTATTATTATTATTATCATTATTAATATTGTTGTTATATTTTAAACTATCTGTATTATACTCCACATAATTAATCATTTCATCATTATTATTTTTACCATTATCCTTTTCATTTTTTATTTTTATATTTTCTTTATTTTTATTATTTGTTTGACTCTTTTTTCTCTTGACGTTTTTCATTTGATCCATGTGTAATATCTCCAAATTTTTAATCTCATCCACTTTCTGTTCTTCCTCATTATTAATTTTAGTATACATATTATTTATCACATATGTCGTACTTTCTTTTTTTTTTTTTTTACCACTTTTCACATTACGTTTTTCCATGCCCATATTGTTGGCATTATTCATAATTATATTTGAGTTTTCATTTTCATCTTCATCTTCATTTTTCTGCTCGTCTTCTTTCCAGGTTTCATTTTTGTTCTCATTTTCCTTTATTTTCTTTTTATTTTTTTTCTCATTGAGCAAAGGGCACTCCTCTTTTTTTTTTTTTTTTTTTAAATTGGAATTAACGATAAAATGCATGTAAGAATAAAAAGGATCTGACTTGTTCATATTTTTTTTATTAAAAAAATTTTTGAACTTTTTAAAATTATCCTTTGAATTCATATCTGTATCACTCATATTAGTTTTATTAAATTGTTTTAAACCTTTTTGTGATTTTTCATACAAATCTCCATCACTATTATATTTTTTGAATAAACAATTATTCGTTTTTCTTTTTTTCGTTTTACAATTTCTTTTTTGCAAATTTATATTATGAAAATGGCTGTTTGGTTGTTCAGGTAAATTTTGACATTCGTTATCATCATTTTGTGGTGCATTGTCTTGGTTTGAATTTTCATCGTTCTTTATTTTTTTCACAAGGGTATAATTTTTGTAAACGTCTTGTGAATTATTATAACCAATATTATTATGACTATTATTATTATTATTATTGTTATTTTGGTGTGTGTTGGGAATTTGCTTTAAATCATAAATAATATGATTATTTATATTTTCCTTTCTTATATTTTTTTTTATGATATTTTTATATTTCATATTTTCATAAGTATCTTTATTTTTCTTTTTTTCTCTGTTTAATGGATGCAAATCATCATTGTGTATAATTTGCCCACCTTCTTCATTATGCAACATTTGCTTATTTTTTTTGGTTTGTTTTCTCTTTTCC
Source organism: Plasmodium billcollinsi (assembly GCA_900257145.2). Taxonomy (NCBI): domain Eukaryota; phylum Apicomplexa; class Aconoidasida; order Haemosporida; family Plasmodiidae; genus Plasmodium; species Plasmodium billcollinsi. Next base: position 597,609 of record LT990233.1, read on the forward strand.
TTGTTTTCTTCTTTTTTAATTTCATTTGTTAAAATATTATCATTATTATTTTGTTTATTGTTCTTATTATGTGTAAGCATCTCCTTTATATGACAAAGGGATGAAATCGGTTCATTTCTTAAGGGAATATCTAAACTATTATTAGAGATAGGAGTATGCTGTGTATTGCATATTATATTTTTATTTTCATTATTTATATAATAAATGGAATCTTTAACAGTTTGTTGTGATAAATTATTATCCTTATATAATAAGGTATCTGTATTAAAAGAAACAATATTATTATTGTTATTACTATTTTTACGATTTGTATTATTATGAGAATTAATAATATTGTAAGAACAATCATTTTTTATAAAATCATTGTTATTGTTATTATTAAAAGTCATTGTATTTTTATCAGTAATTTTATTTACATCATAATTATATGGAACAACTACTTCTTCTTGTATATCACAAGAATTATATCTTACATCGTTATTTAATTTACAGTACCATACTTTTGGTAAATTTTCCATATTTATATTTTGTGGTAAGCGTCTCCATTTTTCACACAAATCACATTGTACCCAGTTATCTTGATCTGGAATATATAAATCATTATTACTTACTTTATTCTCCATATTTATACATTTAACATTATTTTGATGGTTTATTACATTTTCCTTATATAAAAACAAATCATTGTTCTTTTCAAATTTTTTATTTTCATTATTATAAAAAAATTCTTTATTATTTGAATTTGTTATATTACAATTTAGTTTGGTAATTTTTTTTTTTTCATTCTTTCTTTTTAAACATTTAATTTCTGTATGTATTGACTTTTCATTTTCTTCATCGATAATATTATTTATTACCATAATTTAAAAATGAACATATATGTGTATGTATATATATATATATATATATATATACATATATAACTATTTATTATAATATAATAATATGAAATTAAATCCCTTTTGAATTATTATATTTTATATATTTGTTCTCTTTTTTATTTGGCTATTTCTGGTATATTCATAAGTGATATAAATAAATAAATATATATATATATATATATATATATGAACTCACAAATAAAAATGGTATATATCTATAAACATAAATATAATAATTATAAAAATAAAAATTATTACAACATAATTACCTTAATATTGCAGTTTTCTTTCTTATATAAACATACATGTATATAAACGAATATCCTCAATATATAATATGAAAAATAAGAAAATAAAATACATAAATAAATATAAATACATACATACATACATATATATATATATATATGTATATATGCATAATGTGTTTCATATGAATATGCTCATTATTCTTTTCAAATATAAAAATAGAAATTTGTGTATATATCACAGGTTTCTTTAAAAAATATAAAAGATACCTCAACAAATTGTTTTCGTTTTTTCAATACATAGGATAAATATGTATGTATATTGTTATATATGTATGTTATTTATATGTTTTATAATATGTATAATTTATACGTGATTATATATATACAATTTTATAATCAATTATAAAATAAGGATATAAATAAAATTTCTAGGAAATGATATATACTTCAAATTTCATTCTCCATTATAAATATAAAAAAAAAAAAAAAAAAAAGCTCCAATAAATACATAAATGAATAAATATATAAATAAATATATATATATATATATATATATAATATATTTTTTTTTTTTTTTCTTGCCTTATAAAGAAATTATATATAATGAAGGATTTCTCTTCATATATATATAATATATAAATATATAAATATATTTATATAAAATATTTTAAGCCTCATTTAATCATTCTTCATTATAATCTTTTACTTTTCTATATTCATCATGTTTTGTTATATATATGAATATATATATATATATATATATATATATATATATATATAATTACATATTTATATATAATTTCATTTTATAACTATCAACCCTTATATTCATAATTCATATAAAATAAATATATATGGATGATAATGTAAATATTTTTCGTTTTTTTTTTAATTATATATATATATATTGTTATATATTTACTTACTGAAATCAAATAAATCCCAAAGGAAAAAAAAAAAAAAAAAAAAAAATATTAATATATATAAATATATAACAATATATACTATATAATATACTATTATATATATATATAATATATATATATATATATATATGTTGTATATAATATTATTATTAAGTATATATTTTATATGCATATATAATGTATATATTATATATGGGTTTATTTTTATTATAAAAAAAAAAAAAAAATTAAAAAAAAAAAAAAAAAAAAAAAAAAAAAAAAATATATATATATATATATATAATATATATATATATATATTATACCATTACATAGTTATTTAAATATATATGAGGAAAAAAAGGTATAAGATATATGATATGCTTATATAATTTTATAATAAATTTGTATTTCATACATATATTATTTTATTTTATCTTATATAATATATATATTTATATTTATTACCAAATGTGAAAAAAAAAAATTAAAAAACTATAAAGTTAAAAAAATAAAAAATTAAAAAAAGGGTATCATATTTTATTTATATATTTCATGATTTAAAAAAATAATATTATATTTTTATATATAAATTAAAAAATGTAAAAAAAATGAATTCTTATATGTAAATATATTTATATATGTTATATTTTGATAATTAATATAATTTGGGGTTTAAATAACAATTAAATTTTGTGTGCCTCATATAAAATATATTATATATATATATATAATAATATATATATTTAAAGAGAAAAAAAAAAAAAAAATTAGCATATAAAATAGAAATATACAAAACAATATTTATGTTGTATACTTAATATGTTGTATCAATAATAATATTTAACAATTTGATGGTAGAAATATTTTTGTTACAAAATGTATACGTTATTGATAAAAAGAATATTTGAATAAAAAAAAAAAAATAAATAAATATAAATAAATAAAAAATAAATAAATACATCCATCCATCCATACATACATATATATATATTTATATTTATATATATGTGCATTATTATTTTTATTGTAAGATTCCTTATTTATTTTTTGTAAATTAATATATTTTTTATAATGTTGTTAAAATGAAGTTGGATATTTCGTGCTTTAGTTTTTTATCAAGAAACGAGTATAGGGTACTTACAGCGATTGAAATGGGTATGAGAAACCATGAGTATTTATGTGTTTCTTTAATATCATCGATAGCAAATTTAAGAAAAGAAGGTATTGTTAGTGTTTTAAAGAAATTATTAAAAAACAAATTGATTAGTCATCAGAATAAGAAATATGATGGATATAAATTAACATATTTAGGATATGATTTTTTAGCTTTAAGAACATTTTTAAAAAGAGGTATATTAAAAAGTATAGGTAATAAAATTGGTGTTGGTAAAGAATCTGATATATATATATGTAAAGATGTGGATGATAATTTATTATGTTTAAAAATACATAGATTAGGACGTGTATCTTTTCGAACGATTAAAAATAATAGAGATTATTATGGTAAAAAATGTTTTAGAAATTGGTTATATCTATCAAGAATAGCAGCAACAAAAGAATATGCATATCTTAAAGCTTTATATGAAAATAATTTCCCCGTACCTAAACCACATGATATTAATAGACACATGATTGTTATGTCTTATATTAATGGTTATCCCTTGTCACATGTGAAATTAAATAATCCTTATAAAGTAATTGATATATTATTTAATATTCTTGTGAAATTTGCAAAAGCTGATATTATACATGGAGATTATAACGAGTTTAATATATTAATTGATGATAATGAAAATGTTACTATTATTGATTTTCCTCAGATTGTTTCTTTAAGACATATTAATGCAAAAATGTATTTCGAAAGAGATATAAAATGTGTTATTAATCACTTTTTTAAAAAATACAAAATAAAAATTGAAGAATATCCATTATATGAAGATGTTATCTTATTAAATAAAGATAAATTAAATATTGATGAAAACCATGTTACAAATCAGGATGACCTTTTATTACATGAGGTTTTACAAAATGATAAATTAAATTATAGCTCAGATGCTACGAATAATTTGGATGATGAACAGGTTCACCACATCGATGCATCCTTAGAAAAAGAGGAAACTTTGGAAGTATCTAATGAGAGTACACATATGTTTGAATTACATATGGTTATGGATAATGAAAAGAAACATGAGAAGGATTATATAACAATGGATAAGGACAACATAAGTGATAATTGTGATGGTACAGGTGATAATATGTATAATGTTTACGATAAAGATGATTATAAAAATAAGGAAGATACAAAGAGAAATCATGTCGTTTTTGAAAAAAGGGAAGATACGAAGAAGGATAATGTCGTTTTTGAAAAAGCAAATACTTTTGAACATATTACAATGGAAAATAATTATAAAGAAGAAAAAAAAAAAGCAAAATATGAAAAATGTATTAAAAAGATGGAAAGTATTCATAAAATAGAGAGTGATGATAAAGGTTATGGAAATCATAATAATAATAATATTTGTCATGAGACATATGATAATGATAATGATAATAATAATGATAATAATAATGATAATGATAATAATAATGATAATAATAATGATAATAATAATGATAATGATAAATGTGATGATAATTCATTATCATGTGATGATATAGAAGGTGATAATTCGAGTGAAATGATGAATAATGATGACACTGATTTTTCGAGTTCTTTATCAGATGAAAATTCGTTAGAACGTGAAACGAAAAAATTGTCAGATACTTGGAAACCGCATTTAAGAAAATATACCAAAGAGTATGTAAAAAATAAGTTAAAATATATGTATAGAAAAAAAAAAAGTAAGGAAAAATATAAAGAAAATTTAAAAACAAAAAACAAAAAAAAAGTTATGGAGAAAATTAAAAATTACTTATAAAAAATAAAACAAAACAAAACAAAAACAAAAACAAAAACAAAAACAAATGCTAGGTAACACACGTATATATATTATATATGTGTATGTATATATATATATATATCTATATATTTCTTTTTTTATTTAATTAATTTTTTTAATATTTTATTCACTAAATATAATAATTTACAATTCAATGTGAATAGTAAATTATATATTAATATTTTGTTTTGTTATATTTTATTTTATTTTATTTATTTATTTTTTTTTTTTTTTTCGAAACTTATTTGTTTATTATTTTCTTTTTTTTATAAAAATTAATATATATATATATATATATATATATATAAAATAAATAATTCAACACATCTATAAAATATAGAATATGAACAAGGAACAAAAAAAAAAAAAAAAAAAGAAAAAAAAAAAGTTTTAATTTTTAGTAATATCTTTTTTCTATCTTTTATTCTTTCTTTTTTTTTGTTTTACATTTTTTTTATTTTATATATTGTATATCATGTTGAAACATTAAACTAATAATAATATTCATCACATATATGTGTATATATGTTGAATATATATAGAAAAAGCATATGACGAATTAATTCTCATCAAAAGTTACCACAACAGTATTTATAAATATATTTTCTTTTTTTAAATGAAAAAGAAAAATATAGCTTATATATATATATATATATAATTATATATGTTAATATATATAATTATATATGTTAATATATATTTCTTTTCTTTTTTTTTATATTGCTATTTTTAAAGAAAGAAAAAAATAAAAAATATTTAACTATATATATATATATATATATATATTAATAAATATGGATTTTATTTTTACAATTTTGAAAGTAAAAATATAAGTTCCAAAAAAAAAAAAATTATCCATCATTTTGTACATATAAAACAGTACACATATTAAGATAAGTATATTAAGAGAGATAATCCATAAAAGAAAATTCTTATACATATATATATATATATTACATATATATGTAATATTTGTGGATATATATTTCTTTTCATACCTTGACCCAGGAGCTCACATACATAGTAGATTGTCACATAGAATTGATCTTCAGAATGAAAAGAAAATATTTTATATTTCGGTAGAAGTAAAAAAAAAAAAAAAATATAATAAATAAATAATCAAATGAAAATGTTATACATACACATATATATACATATATATACATATATATATTTATTTATATGTGTGATAATTTTGTTTAGATATTTATCTATATGATCATAGTGTTATTATAATGATCTTTGTTTTGATTTTCCATCAATTGAAAGGGGCTTTTTATAAGATATTAAAATTATTATGTTTGTATTTATTTTTATATAAAGAGGATTATTTTTTATTTTATGGTCGTAAGGTGGAATCATTGAATATAAAAACAAATGTCGAATGTAAATATGTTGGAATGAAAAGAGGTTTAACAATGAAAACTTTTAATAATATAAAAAATAAGAATGGTTTGAATATGTTATCTTCTGTTTGTAAGAGAAATGGTATTATCTATTTTAATAAGATAAATAAATTTTTTCGTGCTGGAAAAAATCGTTTTTTCAAAAAAAGAGATATATTATTTTATTCTTATATAATACAAAATATTTTTACGAAAAAGACATATATGGATAGACATACAAAAAATAATTCTAATTTAATAAATAAAAATAGGAAAAATTATGAATATATATATTGTAATAAGTGTAAATACCAAAAGAAGTTATTTAATATATATATGGAACCTAATAATATGGTGTATGGACAAGGTGATAATTTTTATGATAATTATGAAACTAATTCATTTCTTGAAATTAATAATAATCAAGTGAATATTCCTATTGATCTTTCACGATTTGAAAAAGAAGTAAGGAAACTGATAGAAATATTAAATTATAAAAATTTTCATTTAAATATTACATTTGTAAGTTTAGAAGAAATGAAAAGAATTAATAAAAAACATCGAAATAAAAATATGGCGACTGATGTTATATCGATATTACATTATTTAGATGATCGAAATTATGATTACAATTATGATTTTTTAAAAAATACAATAGAAGGGAAAAAGGGATTTAAATCTGGTGATATTTATTTGTGTCCTGAGTATATAAACAGGGAATGTTTTTTGTCTAGAATGATGTATGAGAGGAGTTTGTTAGACAAAAAAGGGGATAGTGTAGAATATGTGAGGGAAATGAAAATGAATGTAACAGATGAAACAAATGAGGATGTCACAGAAGAAAGTATAAACAGAAGGAATTGTAATAATAGTGATATTAATGTTGATGATATTAATGCTAACGATATTAATGTTGATAATATTAATGTTGATAATATGAATGCTAACGATATTAATGTTGATAATATTAATGTTGGTAATATTAATGTTGGTAATACATTCATTGATAAAGATTCAAAAAATCTAGATACAAATAAAATATTGAACCCACGAGGTGTGAATAAACTGTTTTTCAATATTTTTAGTGTAAATGAAAGATTACCTTTTTATGTATTACATGCATTTGTACATTTAATGCATAAGGATCATGAAAATAATATAGAAGAATATAATGAATTTATGGATATCGAAGAAAATATTATAAAAAAATATATGACCTTTAATAAATATACACCTACCTTTTATGCTCATTATATTATAGGACTAGGAACTGATATTTTGTGTGTATATAGAATTTATAAAATATTATTACTAAAGAATAAAAATAAATTTCTTAAAAAAGTTTTAAATTCATTAGAATATAAGGAATTAATACAACAAGATGATAATATTAAATATAATATAGAAAAACTAGCTATATATATAAGTAAAAAATTTGCTGCAAAAGAAGCTATCGTCAAATCTATTGGTAGAGGGTTAAGTTCAATATCAAAATATGGAATAAGTATGAATGATATAGAAATAAGAAATGATAAATATGGAAAACCACATGTTTATTTATATAACAAAGCAAAAAAAATAGCTAGACAATTAGGAATTGTAAAAATATTCTTATCGATAAGTGACGAAAAAATTTTTAATAATAATATAAAAATAAATAATATAAAAACAAATAATATAAAAATAAATAATATAAAAACAAATAATATAAATAATAATATAAATACAAATAATATAAATAATAATATAAATACAAATAATATACCTTATAAAAATTTTACATGTTTAATTCATGCGCAAGCCTTGGCTGTAGGTTCAAATATATAATATGATCGCGATCAAAAAGGAAAATATAAAAACAATATATGTATATATATATTTATATATATATGTATAAATATACTCTTAAAAATTGTATATATATATTTTTTTTTTAAATATGTTATATTTGTTTTGTACAATTATTTCCATTTCACCATTTTATTATTTTATTTTATAATTGGTATTTTTTTTTTTTTTTTTTTTTTTTTGTTAATTATTAAAATTTACATTTTTCCTTCTTTTTTTTAAACAATATTATTTTTTATTTTTTTGAAGTATAATTATTTCTCTATATCACATATATAATGGAAAAGGTAATTGTGTACACCATATTAAAATGGTTTTAAAAATATATAAAACAACTCTGTTTCATTTTACTTTATTTTATTTTATTTTGTTCTGTTTTGTTTTGTTTTATTTTGATTTATTCTTACCAATAATTATGAGATAAAAAAAAATAAAAAAAGTACAATTTTTAGAAACCCTTAAAACAGTAATATTATATATATATATATATTTATTTATTTATATATTATAATAATACAATTTAATCTTATAATTTTCATGATCTTTGTGAACTTTTTCTTTTTTTTTTTTTTTTTTTTTTCTATAAAATGTTAGTTTTCAATTATTACATAAATTTGGTAAAAAATGTACGTAAAATGTAAAATATTTTTCGCTTTTTTTATAAAAGTTTTATATATATATATATATTATATATGTAGAACCATTAAACATTTTGGACCTAAATTTTTTTTTTTTTTTTTTTTGGTAACAATGAATAAAAAAAAAAAGGTACTATTATTAATATAACCACACAAAGAAAATATATAATTTTAATTTATAAAAATAGAAACCAAAAAAAATAAATGTATTACAAACATGGAAAAACTAATTATATGTAAATGAAAAAAAAGAAAAAAAAAAAGTGAGAGCACGAAAAAAAAAAAATATATATTATATATATATATATATTTATATATGTATAAAAAAAACAAGGTTGCAAAATAAAGCCAAATCATATAATACTAAGTAAAATTAATAAGCAAAAAAAAAAAAAAAAAATGAATAAGTAAATAAATAAATAAATCAAATATAAAACAAAAGAAAAAAGTCCAAGGGTTACAATGAAAAAAAAAAAAAAAAAAAAAAAAAAACCAAGCAAATTGTAATTAAATGTGCTTTTGTTTTTTAAGGAATTAATACTTTTTAAGATACGGTATTAATAATTATTTATATTGCGTTTTTCATTTTTCACATTAAGGTAAAAAAGAAGAAACATGTTCCATTATTTTTTTTTTCTTTTTATATAAAAATATTAATATAAAATTCATAAGAAATATATAATATATATATATATATAAGTAAATTTTAAATTTATATTATTGCGAAAAATTTTAAATATGTATAATAATTTTCTATAAATACTATGTTGCTATAAAAAAAAAATATATAAAATAAAAAAGTTTGAAAACAATTTTTATTATTCCTGTAAATATATTTGTTCATAATATAAAGCTTTATAATATTATATATTATATATAATTATTTAACTAAATATATTATGTTTACATATATATATATATATAAATTAATATGTTTTATTTATTTTTTTTTTTTAACACGTTTTTTTCTTTCCTTTTTTTTGATTCATTATGTAATAAAACGTGATGAAGAAAAAAGAAAGTTGAAAGTATATTTGTTCCTTTTACTTCCTGAATAAATTTCAATATCAGTATAAAAATAAATTATATATATATATATATATATACATAATATATTATAATATTAGCTACATACATATTATTACATATATATAATTTTTTTTTTTTTTTATACAATTGTTTTAATATCGTATTTAAATGTATGTTATTATATATATACATATATGTGTATATAATATATTTAAATTTTACTTTTCCCATTTTTTCAAATTAGCTATTGTTTTATTTATTATATTAATTTCCCCTTATAAGGGAACTTTTTATTATTTTCAATTCATATATATATATATAATTATACAGAAGCAAAAAGAAGAAAAAATAAAGGAAAAGGTTTTTAAACATTTTCATTGTTCTTTGTAATAATATTAATATAATACATATATATATATATATATTTTTTTTTTTTTGTTTATATTTAAAGCAACATGCATTTGTCATATATACACATTTTTGTACACACTTGTTTTATAAAACGAAACTTTAAAAAATTGAAAGACTGATAACTTTGCGTATAAATATGTATATAACACCTTTCATTTTCTTTTTTTAAGTTTATAATATGTTTGATATAATATTTTTGAAAAGTTTTAAATATATCATATTTACTTCTCAATATATATATATATATATATATATA
>LT990233.1:608254-623254 GCA_900257145.2 Plasmodium billcollinsi
TATATATTATGTATATATATATATATATAAATAAATATATAAATATTTTATATAATTATATTATTATTATACATATATATATATATATATATATATATATGTATTATATATATATTATATTATCTACAAGGAATAAGAACATGAAATATATATTAAAAAAAAATAAAAATTCACACACATATAAATAATTAAGAATTAATTTATTTTGAATTTCATTATGTAATTTTATATTTTATTTATTTTATTTTTTTTCATTTTTCATTAAATTATTGTATTTTCCTTGTATTACATGATCTTGTTTCTTTTTTTTTCTCATATTATATATTTATATTTATTTTACATTTTTGCTCCTCATTTTATTTTATATTATTTTTTTATATATTTATTTTATTTTTTTATAGCTATACTTTTTATACATATATAAAAATTTTTGCCTTTTTTTTTTTTTTTTTTTTTTTTTTTTATTTTTCACATTTAGCTATTTCGTTTATAATTTTTTTTTTTTCACAATTATATATAAAAAATTTTTTTTTTTTACATTTTCTTGTTCTATATACATATATTATTATATTTTTTCACAAATTATATTTATTATATATATTTATGTTATTAATATAATATATATATATATATATATATAGATATATAGATATAATAATATTATATATATATTTTTATATTATATTAATTATTTTATTTTGTTATTTTTATTTTATTTCATTATTATTATTATTTTTTTTTTTTGTTTGAAATCATTGGTAAAATAAAAAAAAGATAAAATGTAAAACATTGGCTTTTTTTTTTTTTTTTTTTTTTTTTTAATAAAAAAAAGTATGTTTTTTTATATATTATATATATTAAGGACATATTTATTTAGTCTATACATTTTTTTTTTTTGAAAAAGGAATAAGAAAGTATAAAAATTTATAGAACTTAAAAAAAAAAAAAAAAAATTAAAAACAGGAAGGTTTTAATTTTTAAACATTTAAGTTTTTTTGTTAATTTTGTTATTTTTATAAATTTTTATTTAAGTTTATTTATTTACATTTATATATTTTTTTAATTTTATATTATTCATATAAATACACATATATATTAATGTATATCTATTCTTATGTATAATTTTTATTCTCATTTTCTTTTAATATCATTGTTGTATTATATATATATATATATATATTTATTTATTTATATATATATATTATATCTTTTTAACCTTTTTTACATTAACAAATCAGAAAAAATTAAAAGTTTTCATAATTTTTTTTTCAATTAGCCAAAATATTGTATATATTTAAGAGTTATTCATATTCTGTTGTATATTATATATATATATATATATATATATTTTTATATTTTACACATTTTAAGTGTTATGAAAATTTTGTTTTTTAAAATATTGATATATATATATATCATAATTAAAATACAATATTCATAGTGTTATATTTTTGAAATTGTGAGAAAATAATGTTGTTTGTTCTTTATTACATAGTCATTTAATAAAAAGTAAAAATAAAAAATAAAAATTAATATTCTTTATACATTTTTGCTTGTTTGTTTATTTTCCGTAATATATTTTTATAAAACCATATTTGAATATATTCTATATTAATGTTATAAGATTTATGTACACACATATACACATCTCTATGATATATATATTATTCATAACTCGAATTGTTTGTTAATTTATTTGGTGTAGTGTTTACCGATATTTTTTATATATATATGAATATTCATTATTTTCTATACATATATGTATATATTATTATTTATGAATATCTTTTAGAAACTTCTTTTGTTGCTTTACAAACAACATAATAAAATATTCATTAAGCATATATATATATATATATATATATATATATATATATATATATTTATATTTATATTTATTTATTTTGTAATAATTTTTGCCTTTTTTTTTTTTTTTGAGATTTATTTTGTTTACCAAGGTTTTTAATATTTTCAACATTTTTGACTTTATCTTTAATGAATATATATATATATATATATATATATATATATATTTATATTTATAATAATTAAAATTGTTATATTGTTATATTGTCATATTGTTATATTGTTATATTGTTTTATATGTATATGTTGTATACATGTATATATTCATGTGAATAGCATTGTTTTTATATTGTAATTAGATTATATTTATGTATATATATTTATTCATATATTTGTTAATCGTATACTTTTTAAAAATGTCAAGCTAATATATATAAAAAGTTATAAAAAAAAAAAAAAAAAAAAAAGAGAAAATAGTTAATTATACATATTTTTGAAAAGTTTTAAATTGTATATCTTTTAAAAATTTCATATTTATACATTTTGTATATATATATATATATATATGTATATATGTGTACTTATATTTGTCATATTACAATAAATATACCATAGAGAGCACAAAATTAAAGTAATATCATGAAATTATTAAAAATAATTAAATGACCAGTTAATAAAACATTGATTCCTTGAAATAAAAAATGAGTAGCTGCAGTCTTAAATGTAGTATATTACCTTGTGTACATATAGAAAATAATAAGAATGAATTGCATATAGAAAATTCAAAGGATGAAAATGGAATTAATAATATAATTCAAGAGGAGCCAAATAATACGTATAACAATAACATTAATAATAATGATAATAATAATAATAATATTAATAATAATAATAATAATAATGCAATTGATAATTGTATATGTGAGAAGTCATCTGAGGAAATCGGTGTACACACCGAAAAGTGTGTTCATACTGTGTCTTTAGATGTGAATGTAAAAGATTATAATTTTGAGGAATTTATAAATTCCTTTGAAAGTGATAGAAGGAATATATTGTTAAATACATTTAATTATTTTTTTTATAACAATTTCGGAAATTTAAGTGAAGTAAAATTAAAAAATGGAAGTATTGCACATAATTATTATTATAGAAAGATAGCACTAAATATTATGAATTATGATTATGAGAAAGAATATAGATTATATGATGATAATAGAGGAATTAATGAAAATTCAATAATAATACAATCTCCAGCATATTACATAAATGAAGAAAATAATAGTAGACCACCTTTATATGAAGATATATTTTTAAAGAAGACTAAAATTACTAACATTGATGATAAGAATACAAAACAGACAATTAAAAAATATAAATTACCATTCGAACCTAATTTTTATAGTAATCGTTTTTTTTTCTTAGATAATGATATGAATGGAAGTTTATATCAATCTACTAAAAATTGCACAAAGTATTGCAATTCTTTTGTAGTTAATTATAATAATGTAAGTAATAGTAGAAAGAAGAAGAAAAAAAATACAAACTCGATCATTTTTAATAATAATAATAATAATAATAATAATTGTGACCATATGAGACCATTGTGTTATTCATATATTTTACGATTCGAGGGCCCGCCTCCACATTTTTTAATTATTAAGTTTGATAAAGTTAATAGAAAGGCCTATATCGTTAAAAAGGTACCAGTCAATAAAAACATTTCCTTTAATTTGGCAAAATTTATAGCAGAAAAGTATATCAATATGTTAAGAAAAAACTTGAGGAAGAGAGAAATAAAAATGGAGAGGAAAAGAAATAATAGCCTCTTGAATAGTAGAACGAAGAGGGGTTCAAATAAAAAGGAACATATTGAAGCGAATATGGAAAATAATAATGATAATGTTAATAATAATGATGATAATAATGATGATAATAATAATAGTGATAATAATGATAATATTAATAATGATGATAATAATAATGATAATATTAATAGTAGTAGTAATAACAATGATAATATTAATAATAATGACAGTATTAATAATAATAGTAATAATAATAATAATAATAGTAATAATAGTAATAATAATGATGATGATCATCTTGTTTGTAACAATGAAATGGTTCATAATAACTACTGTGGTACTATAAATAATTATAGTAATAATAGCAGCACGAATTACTCCTCTGATTATTCATTTTCAAGAAACGGAGAAGTGTTAAATGAATATAATGAAGAAGAAGATTTGAATAATTATCTTCTGAATATGGATATAAATTCTCTACCTTATGAGGATGATAATTCAGAAAATTTTGTCAATGAGAAAATGTGTAAAAATGAATATTTGGATATTGATTTAGAAAATATAATTTTTAGCAGGAATGCAGAAAAGTATATAAAATTTTTAAGTAATGTGAAAATATATTTTTTAAAAAAGTTAGATGATATAGATTATTTTAATACAAATTGTAAAGACCCATTTGAAAATAAGATAGTGATTATAGTAAAAATGAAATATGACACTTGTGTTAAATCTAAAGTGTTCATATTTGAAAATATGAAGGATTTGGAGAGTGAATATGAATACGTGAATGTCGATGAGAATGAAAAGGATAATGATAATATATGTTCTAAGAAGAGAGGTGACAACACGTTTATATCTTTATTAAATGGTGATGGGTATATGCATGATAGTATGGATTACTGTTCAAATGATCCCAACAGTAATAATAACAACAATAATAATAATAATAATAATTGTGATGGTGGTGGTAATAATAATAATAATAATAATAATTTTTCATTCGCTGCAGATATTAATTCTTCAAGCCATTTAGGCAACGAACAAACAGGTGATAAGCATGAAACTAGTAAGAAAGAAGATAATGAAAGTGAGGATGCGAGAAATGTAAAAACAGAGGGACATTTTATTACAAGAAACCTTTTTGGTTTATTTAAAAATGAATATAATGTTAATAATGGTTCTAATAAAGAAGATTTGAAAGAAGAAGGTGTGTATAATAAAAATAAAGAGGAAGAAGAAAAAATGAATATAATAAAAAGTGATAATATTAATAATAATAATAAAAAAGAGAAAGGGAAAAAGAAGAAAGAAAGGGATGTGGATAACAATAAGAAAAATAAAAACAAGAATATTCATGATAATAATAGAAAAAAAAAAATTACTGTAAATTATAGGAAAAAAATAATTCAGTTTATACGTAATAATATATATATAAATTCTTACATATATGATTGTTTTGAAAATAAATATACGAATAATAAATTTTTTAAAGATGATGTAATAATAATAAGGAATACTAAATCTGAAAAGCAGGAAGAAGAAGAAGAAGAACAACAACGGTTATCTTATATTATACCATATTATATATATGAATTGAATAAATTTGTATTTATAAAATTTATGAAATTTGAGAAATATATAAATAAAAATCATGACATAGCAAATGGATATATACAATATTTGTTACAAAGTAATATTAAATGTATAAATGGTTATATGATAGGAATTAGATGGGTACCCAATGTGTTTGCTTATGAATATTATGTGTACAAGATAACAGAGGATGTAAAAAGTGATTATAAGAAAGAAAATGAATACATTACCAATAATAATATTAATGGTAACAATAATAATAATGGTAACAATAATAATAATGGTAACCATAATATTAATGGTAACCATAATATTAATGGTAACCATAATATTAATGGTAACCATAATAATAATGGTAACAATAATATTAATGGTAACAATAATATTAATCGTAACAGTAATACTATATATAATTATTCTCTAGCAATGGAAAAGGATTCAAATGAAATAACTATGAAATATTTAATCGATTATGAGAATAAAGTAATAGATAATGTATTATGTGTGTTACATGAGTATTACCAAACTAGCTTGTTTACTGAGCATTGCATATTTAATTTATTTAAGCTGGTATTATTACGTGTAAGTTTATATATTGGTGTGTTTAATACAAAGGTAATAACCTTAGATTTGGATAAGGCCATGTATCGAATGAAAAAATTTTCAGAGCCTATTAGTATGTATGACAATTATGTTTTTTCCGAAAATGATAATATTGTGTTATTACAAGGTGGTGATATGCTCAACATGGAGTATCACATGAACGAAATAGGTAATAACAATAATAATATTGATAATGGAAATAATAATAGTAACAATGGGACCAATTTGGAAGAAAATGGAAATAATGTAGATTATGTGAATGATTATAACGATGGTTATAAAGAGGAAGATGACGATGATGAGGAAGAGGATAATAATATAACAAAGAAAAAAGATGAAGGGAATACAAATTATAATATCAATATTAATGGTGAAAATATGAATGGTGAAGAAACTTCCGATGAGGCAAAGAATAAGAATCATAATTTAAGAATAACCTTTTCATCTGTTCATTTTGATAATGAAGGAAATAAAATAAGTGATAATCATATATATGAGAATAGAACTAAGCATGCGTCTGATAGTGACATGAATAATAATAATGATAATAATAATAACATAAATTATCCATCTTCTCATGATAAATATAATGAATTATTTATAAAGAATGAAAAATTTGAAAGTGAAAGTTATTTACCAAACAAGTTGAAGAATAAGAAAAAGGTGAGTTACAATTTGGATAACACATCTATATCATTAAGAAATAAAAGAAGTAGAGACATTGGCAGTAGTCAAAATTATGATCCTAATAATGATCCTAATAATGATCCTAATAATAATGATCCTAATAACAATAATAATAATAACAATAATAATAATAACAATAATAACAATAATAATAATAACAATATGAGTGGTAATTACAGTAACAATAATAATAGTAGTTGTAGAGGAGGAGGAGGAGGAAAATGCTATGGAATATTAAAAAGTGAAGGGGATCAATTTAGTATAAAATATTATAGTACTTCAGCTAATAATACATCATCAACTGTTTTTAATAATAAAAAAGATTATTATTCAAATGCAAGTGATTTTAGTGGAACTTCTCATTTAACAACAAAGCATAAATATCACTTACGTAGTAGTAATCCTCAATCAACTGATAATTATTCATCAGAAGAATATATGCAAAGGAGTAGTATGCGTACACGAGGTGCGGAAAGGTCAGCGAATCGAAATAAAATGTTATATAAGCTTATGAATAAAAATGGTTTAATTGAGCCATATTGGTGGTTCTTTTATAATTTATATGAAAATGCTTGTATACACGAAGGAAGTACAATAACGAATAACATGAACAATAATAATAATAATAATAATAATAATAATAACAATAGTAATGGTAATAATTATAATAATTATTATTTTAATAAATATAATAATAATCATAAGAAGGGAGCGTGTGGGGAAGATGCCATAAATGAAGAACAAAAAAGAATCCTAGAAAAAAAATATAAGAATAATTTGTTAAA
The DNA here is from genome assembly GCA_900257145.2 of Plasmodium billcollinsi. Classification (NCBI taxonomy): domain Eukaryota; phylum Apicomplexa; class Aconoidasida; order Haemosporida; family Plasmodiidae; genus Plasmodium; species Plasmodium billcollinsi. The sequence goes on from LT990233.1 coordinate 615,534, forward strand.
TCATTTTTGTGCGAACAACGAGAAATTAAAAATAAAATATATATCTATGGTACACGATATTATATATAAGAAATATATGCTTTTAAACAATACTATATTTCCCAGAAACTTACATGAGTCAGAGATATTATATACATTATTTCCTCATGAGCCTCATACGTTTATGTTTTTATATACGGATGATAATTTTCAATATCAGAATGAAGTATTTTTGAAACAGGTAACATTTAGTGATAACATTAATTGGTATCATTATCCATTGAATGGTCAATATAATAATATGGATTTGTTTAAAAATGATGTGAATGATGAAAAGGAGAAAATGGTATTACATATAAATGATTATTATAATGGTTTGGGAACGTCTCGATATGTGATAGGTAAAGATTTTTATGTGGATCATTTAATAATGGGTGATTCAAAGGATAGTACATCAAATATGTTAATGAGTAAGAATTTGAAATATTCGAATTTGCCAAATTATGAAAAGGTAAGAGCAAATTATAGAGAAGCGCATTTACTTAATGAAAAGGAATGGAAAAGTATTCAGAATGGAGGATATTATAAGACCATGCTACATTTAGGAGAAGACATGGAACATCCATATAATTTTGGAGTATATCAAGATCCTATTATATCAGCATATGAACCGAATAGGAATGATTATGGGTTTACAAATGGAATATTGACAAATAAAATATTGGAACCATCTACTTCATCGATTGTAACAGGAGCGGTAGTAAGTAATAATACTGGAACTGCTCAAAATAATAACAAATATGGTACTAATGGTAATAATAATAGTAACAATAATAATAATAACAACAAAGTGTTTACTTTTGAGAGACGTAGAAGAGGTGTGAAAGCCAATGAATATTATGACTACTTTGTAACTGATAAAACTTTTTTAGGAGGGAAAGGTAAGTTTCATAATGTGGGTGAAAAAAGAAGTGTTTCAAATACAAATTTCGGACGTAATAATAGATATTATGATCAAATAATAGGAGAAGATGATGATAAGAAAAATACTAGTGATAATGACTTAACTTCATTAAAAAGAAGGAAGAATGGGAATAGTAAACGTGCAAAGAGTAATAATTTGTCTAATGTGAAGGGTTACAGTATATACAATGTTCAAAATGAAGGTGATGCACAAGCAGAAAATGGTAATAACAATGTGAACAATAATTTGAAGAGTAATATGAAGAGTAATAATTTTAACAATAATAATATTAAGAGTGATGCAATTAATCATGATGATTCGTTGATACCTATGGGACCTTTACCTACAGGTGTATATTTCGACTCTGCTAGAAAATTATGGAGATGCCAATGGAAAGAAAATGGAAAATTTAAAACAAAAGGTTTTAGTTTAATTCATTACAATACACTTGAAGAAGCTCGAAAGCAATGTATTTTATATAGATGCGATGTAGGAAATATACCTGTAAAGAGTGAGTGGTTAAATCCTGTATATGTAAGATCCTCCTATTTTTATAGTAAGAAATGTGCAAGTAGTGTAAATAATGTGACCAGTGCAGGAACGAATTATACTACAACAGCTGCGCATAGGGAGTTGAAAACAAGTTCGTTGAACTTGAGTAGATTGAAAGAGAAGACAGGAGTTAGTCAAGAAGTATCAACCAATAATAATAATGATAATAATGATAATAATGTGGACAATATGGATAAAAATAATAATGATAGTAATAATAATGATAGTAATAATAATAATGATAGTAATAATAACAATAATAACAATAATGATAATAATAATAACAATAATAATAACAATAATAACAATAATAACAATAATAATAACAATAATAATAATGTGAAAAGTAGTGGAGTTGAAAAAGCATTTATGGATGACTCTAGCAAAGGATCAAATGATGATAATTATTATGTTGGTCAGACAAATGCAATTAGTAGTACGAATAATAATAGATATTCTACCAGAAATAATACAGCTTCATGTGCTGCTGCAAGAGACAAGGGGAATGAAATTGATATATCAATTTTACAGGAATTTGTTTCAAAAAACAAGGAAGGTGGTGTCTCCGTAGATGGAGGATTGCTTGAGAGTGATTTGATCGAAAGAGGATTGATTGAAAGTGGGTTACTAGATAGGGATTCAGTTAATAAAAATAATATGTCATTACGTTTGAACTCGAAGAATGTGATGCTTGGATATAACGGTGAGGAGAATAATAAAAAAAAAAAAAATGATATAGTAGAAGATAATATAAAAAATATGAATAATGTGGAAAATATAAAAAATATGAATAATGTGGAAAATGTAAAAAATATGAATAATGTGGAAAATATAAAAAATATGCATAATGTGGAAAATATAAAAAATATGCATAATGTGAAAAATATAAAAAATATGCATAATGTGGAAAATATAAAAAATATGCATAATGTGGAAAATATAAAAAATATGCATAATATGAAAAACATTAATAACTATAATTATAATATTTATAATTTCCTTTTTGCAGATAAGAAAAATAAGAATAATAATTTGAACATTGGTGTCAAGGAGGAAGAGAAACGACGAAAACAGGTGGACATTGTATGCGATGGAAGTGGAACACATGCATTGAAAAGAAGCAAGCGAAGTAAAAGTAATAGCAAATACAAAATGGACATAAGAGTAGTAGACTTAAAAGAAGATTTTGGAAAAGATATGTCTAATTTAATTAATGAAGAGGATATAGAAAATTTTAGAAATTCATTTAATAAGAAGTATTTAAAAAGTGTACTAACACATGATAATAACAATGATGGTATTAATAATAATAATAATGATTACATTAATAATAAGAACAACACCAATAATAAGAACAACAATAATAATAAGAACAACAGTAATAAGAAGAACAACTATAATAAGAACCAAAATAATAATAATAACAAGAACGACAACAACAATAATAATAATAATAATAATAATATTAAAAGTAATTCATTTTTCCTAGATGGAAAAGATATTAACAATGAAAACTTTCCAAATGACATTCAGTCGTTCTTCAAATTTTTAAATTCTAAGGATGCAAAAGATGAGACTAAAGGAAAAAAGTATTTGGATTTTAAATTTGGAAATGGACTTGATGGAGAAGAGGATGGAGGTGGTGATTATGATGGGAAGGAAGACGATTTATTAGATGAAAATAAGAATGGATTAAATGATGATATTAATAATAATAATAATAATAATAATAGTAGTAGTAATAATAATGATAATAATAATAATAGTAGTAATAATAATAATAATAATAATAATAATAGTAATAATAATAATAATAATAATAATAATAATAGTAATAATAACGAGTTGTTTGAGGCTATGAAGGCTTTTATGAAATACAGTGGGAATATGATGAATAATGAAAAAGGAGAATTGTTATATGGTAAAGGTGGTAATAATAATAATAGTGGAACTTATATTAAGAATAAGAAGAGTTCCAAGTATGAGAACAAGTTATATGGTGATGATATGATTCCAAGAAAAGAGATGAAGAAAGAGAGAAGTAAAAAATCACAAAAATTAGTAAGTTCCCAAGTTAATGAATCGTCAGCACCTGTTAGTAATTATAAAAGTGGTGGAGTACAATTTTATATGAATTTGGATACTACTAATTTGTTGGCAGCATCTCTAATGACAAATAATATAATTAGTAATTTGAATAATCAAAGTAATGGAGACAATTCTCATGTTAATAATAATTATAATAGTAATGCTTTGGGTGATATGATGAAAAGTAGTAATAAGGAGGGTCTTGGTTCTTCTTGGTCTCCGTCAAATATATGTCCTGATATATTTTTCCAAGATATCCAAAATTTCATTAACTTTGCTAAGCGTAAGGAGTGTATGAATGATGAAAAGGAGGAGAACGACGAGGGCATCCTGAAGAATATGCTCAGTACGAATAATAATGTGCGCATTATTGGTAATAGTAATAATAACAATAATAATAACAATAATAATAATAATAATAATAATAGTATAATAGAGAATGATGTGTATGAGAATTATTTGAAATCGCTTATAGTTCAGTATGAGAACGAGGAAAAGTTAAAGGAAAAGCAGTACGTCCAAATGAATAGCAACCATAATATCAATAATAATAACAATAATAATAATAACAATAATAATAATAACAACAACAATAATAACAACAACAATAATAACAACAATAACAATAACAACAACAATAACAATAATAATGTGAAGTATTTTCCATTTGGAGATAAGGAAGAAGAAGAAGATAAAGAAAATTTGGCTAATTTAGATAATGACAACAAATTGGAAAAGGGAAAAAATGGGGGAGGTGGTGTTGTTGTGTCTTCTAGTTCTTCATCACCTACTACTGGTTTTTTTCAAAAGTATTTAAATATCTTTAGCAAGAAAAAGAATGGAAATGAATCTGAAGAATTTATGAACAATAAGAGTCAGGTGGATAACTCTAAATATGTGGAATGTGGGAATGGAGAAAAAGAAACGAATGATTATAATACTCGTCGAAAAAAGAAGGATGAGAAATCGAGTGTTAGTAGTAATGCTTTATATGACATGAGTAAAGTGTTGAATAGTAGCAGTTTGGGTAGTGTGAATAGTTATAATGAGGCTTATAAGAAGAACTTAAATTTTCTCTTACAAAAAAGTAGTATGAATAATAATAATAATAATATTAATTTGAGTGTATATAATAACGGAACAGGAGATAACAATGTGGGAAATTTCGAAGGTGGTAATAATAAAGGGTCGAAAAAGTACAATAACAATTTAGTCTTTAATAATATGTCGGAAGCAAGTTTATATGAATATTTTAATTTTGCTTCCCTTAATAATAATAATGGTAGTAATAATATACTTGGTCAAGATAGAAAGAAAAATGGGCATATGTCAATAAATACTAAAAGTAGTAGCATCTATATGAATGGTATCCACATGAATAATTACCACAATAGTGCAAATAATATGAATAGTTTCAATAGTAATAGTGACAATATGGAACCAAAGTATGATGGATATGATGATAGTATGATGAGAGGAATGGTAGAAAGGGGATTATCTTCATCGCTTTATTTTAGTAATAAGCAAAAAGGAAAGGAATCAATTAACACTTTCAGTAACAATAATAATATTATTAATAGTATAAATAATATTAATCATATTAATCATAGTAATAATAATATTAATAATAATATTAATAATATTAATAATATTAATAATAATAATAATAATAATCAATATGTGGATGGTCAGTTAACAGAAAATGAAATTTCTAATCAAAATGTTGCCGGTAACATTAAAAGTATTAAAAAGAAAAAAGGTAGTACAAATGATGATGAAAATATTAATTTAATAAAACAATCCTTGCCTAAAGGTATTTATTATGATCATGCGAAAAAATTATACAGAGTGCAATATATAATAAATAATTCAATCAAAACGAAAGGATTTAGTGTAAAGAAATTAGGGCTAGCACAAGCAAAAATCGAGGCAGAATCATTTAGAAACTTCTGTTTAGAAAATGGGTTATTGAATTCTAGAAAGAGGAGGTTAAATTCTCCGTATAATAAGAAGGATGAGAGTTTTAGTATGATGCCTGACAATGAGGAGATACTATCCAATCTGTTGTTTTTGTATAACTCGAACATGAATAATAGTATGAACAAGATGAGCATTAATAATGATGTTAACAATAATGATGTTAACAATAATGATGTTAATAATGATGTTAACAATAATGATGTTAATAATGATGTTAATAATGATGTTAATAATGATGGTGTTAATAATGGTGATAATAATAATAATGATGATAATAATAATGGTGATGATAATAATAATGGTGATAATAATAATAATGGTGATGATAATAATAAAGGTGATGATAATAATAATGGTGATAATAATAATAATGGTGATGATAATAATGGTGATGATAATAATAATGGTGATGATAATAATAATGGTGATGATAATAATAATGATGGTATTAATAATGATGATAATAATAATGGTGATAATAATAATGGTGAAAATAATAATGATAATGAAATGGCTCAAAATGAATAATTCATATGTAATAGTTGCATATATATATTATTTTTTATACAATGAGTAATGTTATATGTGTATTTATTTATATACTTTATAATTAATTTCTTTTTTCTTTTTTTTTTTTTTTTACATATTAAAATTAATTTTTTAGAATTTATAAAGCATTTATGTCCTTTTCATGGCAAAAAATTAATACATCCATTATTAATATGTACATACGTATATATATTATAAATCTGTATATATATATATATATAATATTTACATATTTAATGTTTTATGTTTATGTTTATTTTTGTTATTTGGTTCATATGCTATATATATATATATATATTTAAACTTATTTATTTTTTTATCTCATTTTTGTTAATATGCTTATTAATAGTATATATATTTCTTTTTTATATTTAACTTAAAAAAAAAAAAAATAGCAACACTAACCATAATAATTTAATCCTTTTAAAAAATATAAATATATGATAAATTTTTTTTTTTTTTTATTGTCATATGAAAATGTGAATTGGAAAAATATAAAAAAAAAAAAAAAAAAAAATGGCATGTTTTTAGAAAAATTTTGGGTATAAATATAAGTCGTTCCAACAGCAGTACAAAATTTAAATATGCATTAAAAAAAAAAAAAAAAAAAAAAAAAAAAAAAAGAAAATGTACAATATTATATATATTATATTATATATATTATATATTTACAATTATTTGATTATTATTTACGATTTTTTTTGTATGATATAAAAATGTACGGTGGGAACAAACTGCGTAAATTTCTCCCGTTGGTGGATATTCCCCTGCTTGGTAATAAAAATAATTTGTTGATATTGTGTGGAAAGATAAATTTTGGAAGTAAAAAACAGAAAGAAAAGGTTGACAAGGAAACTAAAAAGTTTCGTAAGTTTTTAAAAATATCAAATATGAAAAATAATGAAGAAGATGAAAAATATGAAGGAGATATAAATGAGGTGGATATGAAAAAGAAGATGAAAGGAATTAGTGGAATGACACAAATTGATTATAAAATATATGATATAAAAATACAAGAAATTAATAAAAATTTTGAAAATAAAATAAAGAAAATTTTTGATACTTGTTTACAAATAGATTTTTTTAATAATATCTCTATTTTGAAAGATAAGAAAAATATAAAATTATGTGATGTAGCACAAGTAGTAATAAAATCATCTAATTTAATTTACTTTTATCCTTATACAATTAATGATATACAAAAAATTATTCATAATTTAAAACTTAAAGATAATACTTGGAACCCCACAGTGTCAAATGATGCACAGTATGTTATTTTACATATTCAACCTTTATCAGAAGATGTTAAAATGAAAAAGAAAAAAGAAGCAAAAGATCTTTTTGAAAAAATTAAAAATGATATTAGAAATCTCAGATATAAAATAAGAGATGACATAATAAAAAATATTGAAGGAGATCAATGGAAAATTGTGGAAAGGAATAAGTTAGATAATTATATCAAAGATAAGCTAAAGGTAATTGAGAATGTGTATGAGCAGTGTGTAAAGAATTATTAACCTAAAAGGAATAATATATAAAAATATATACATATATATATATATGTATGTATGTATGTGCATATTTTATCATTTATATATATTTTTTTTTT
>LT990233.1:625754-675754 GCA_900257145.2 Plasmodium billcollinsi
TTCTTGTACCTTTTAAGTAAGAGCTTGAATGAATATGAAGAATATAAAAAATTGCATGATTTAAAAAATGATCAGGATATGAAAAAAATAAATGACAAGAAAAAAGAAAAAGATGATGAAAAAGAAAAACAAATAATAAATAATAATGATAATAATAGTACATCAACAACTACAATAATAAGCACAAACAATAATAATAATAATAAGAACAATAATAATAATAATAATAATAATAAAAACAATAATAATAATGAGAACAATAATAATAATAATATGAATGCTGATGATAATAATATTCATATGACAGAAAAGATTGATGAAGCGACATATATATCTAAAGACGATTTAGAAAAAGATCTCAAAAGTTATATTCAAAATGTTAAAGTTGTTGACAATAAAAACATCGAAGTTATTTATAATAAAAATTATGTTAAAGATGATAATAGACCATCAGCAAAATTATCAACTGATGAAATTTATTATTTATTAGTAGAATCCAAAAAAAGCGAAAATGAATATAAAAAAAAAATTTTCACATTCTTAAAATATTTGCCATTATTTATTCAATCTATTGAATCCAAAAGTTTAAGAGAAAAAAATATATTACAACAAAAGTTGTTGTTAAATGGTGATGACAATATTAATGATATGAATAATGCAAACAATATTAACCATATAAATAATGATAACAATATTAACCATATAAATAATGATAACAATATTAACCATATAAATAATGATAACAATATTAACCATATAAATAATGATAACAATATTAACCATATAAATAATACCAACAATATTAACCATATAAATAATACCAACAATATTAACCATATAAATAATACCAACAATATTAACCATATAAATAATACCAACAATTTTAATATGAATAATATGGAAAACCCATGCGAGGCAAATAATTTTAATCAAAATATGTCCTCCTTAGACATTAAAAATAAATTAGATTCTATCGTCAATTTTAATTGTAATTTGTCAGAAAATTTAGAACATGTTTTTAAAAACAAAATGGGAAACCTACAATTTCAAAATAAAAATAAATTTTTTAATAATTTCCAAACCTATTCTATAGATAACGAAATAAATAATATGAATGAAAAACAAAATGATGATCATACCAATCAAACATACATACATAATATTAATAATTTAGATGATGTTTCTAAACTTTTTGAAAATAAAAAAAATAACAAATCATTAATTTTACCATTATCAAAAGTTAATGATTTGTCTCTAATAAATAATATAAGTAGAAAGTCAAATAATGGTGTCAAAGAAGATACATATGAAAATGAAACTTCTTTTTATATATATAAAAATAATATGGATAAAATGAATTTGTACGGATTAGATTTATTAATTAATTTAAATAATAATTTGATATATAAAATAAATCATGTATATAGTCTAATACAATTCTATACAATGTTGGCAAAAGATGTATTTAACGAAACATAAACGGACAAATTTTTTACATAAATGAAAAAATAAAATATATATATATTTATATATATATATTTATATATTTTTATGTGTGAGAATTGTTATATATGTTTATTTTTTTATATATGATTATTTTTTAAATGTAACAATTAATTTTGCTTATTGGTTCATTCAAAGGGTTCCTTATATATATGTAATTTTTTTTTTTTTTTGTTCAAGTAATCATTTTATATTTTCTCATTTTTTATAATAACAATGAGTGTGTTGTAATTATTATTTTATTGTATATTCTTATTTGTTTAATATCATTGCATACAGTTATCTATATAAACATATAAGTTTCATATATTTATAGAAATATTAAATATTATTCCATTATGGAATATATATAAATTGAACATAGCAACTATTATATATATATATAATCATACATTTTATACAAAAAAGAAAAAGAAAGCCTAATACATATTATCAAATATATACATACAAATATTATATTCACATAAAATATTTACATATTATAAACAAAAAAAAAAAAAAAAAAAACACAAATGCACAAATGATACATATATATATATGTATATATAATCAACAAACAAAATATATGTAATCCACAAATAATATATAATTAACAACAAAAAAAAAAAAAAGAAAAAAAAAACACAAACATACAAAAAACATACACACATAAATGCATCTATATATGTATTATATATTCCATATATCCGATATAGGATATTTCCCTTTCACCAATTTGTGATTATTTACATCCATTTCAATTTGTACTTTACTAGATACATTAGATTTATTATTATCAACATTATTAAGATCCATAGGTGTTTTTTCATCATCTATATCAAAATGGATTATATCATCTTTATAAATATCGTAATAGGGTTCATTATATTTTTCCATATCATCCAAGATACTATCCATAGAAGAATTCTCCGGGTTACTATCTACAGGATTTTGGTTTTCCACAGGGTTGGTATCCATATGTATTTGTATCGAAACATCAGTATTCAACATTTTGTTATCACTAGGGTGAATGATACCACTATTATTATCTTTATCCCACAATTCTTTCAATTTATCTAACATTTCCACTTTGTTACCCCATTTTTCGCACATATCTCTATGTCGATCTAGCCATTTATGGAACAAGTTCAACTGACACTCTATAGGATCACTATATGTATGTTTTGCAACACTATATGTATTTTTTTTTGGATGATGTTGTGTCCCAAATAATTCGTTTTCTTTCCTTTTCAGCATTTCATCATATATATCAATACGATTACTACTCAGTGCGTCATTAACTAAATCTATACCACTATATGAAACATTGTTATCACGTAATGAATCATTTTCATCACTAAGTGGATCATTTCTATCACCATAAGAACCAAGATTACCACTTAATGAATCATTATTACCACTGTTAGTACTCATATCATAAATGTATTCTTCTCCAGTATATAAATTTCTATCATGAATAGAAATAATAAAAGGTTTTTCATCCATACTAACATGTGACGGGGTAGGATGGGTATTATTATCCACATTATTATCTGACGGGGTAGGTTCGGTATTTTGTTCCTTTTGTAACATATTAGATATAAATTCATCTTTCAGTTTATTCCACTCCTCATCATTAATAGGTTTATTTGTAGGTGTATTATCACTAGGTATATGGTCTCCACTATTTGTTTCTCTTTTTGATGGTTCTAGTACCACTTCTATCAATGTTTTATATTTAGGAATACGTGATATATATGTGTCTATTTCTTCATATTCACTTTCTGATGATGTAATATCGGTTGTATCTTCGTAGTAGTGACCACTATTACTATCCCCTTCAATATATATGTACCGTTTGCCTCTATATTTACCACTAGAATAAGGTATATATCTATTGGATGAAAGTTTTGTAGGCATTCCATAATCCTTTTGGGGTATTTCCATAACCCTAAAAAGGTCCACGGGAGATTTAGTTTTTTTCTACAATAAAAAACAATACATATATGTATGTGTTAATGTATGTGTATAAGTATGTATGTGTATGTATGTTGGGGTATGTATGTATGTATGTTGGGGTATGTATGTATGTATGTTGGGGTATGTATGTATGTATGTTGGGGTATGTATGTATGTATGTTGGGGTATGTATGTATGTATGTTGGGGTATGTATGTATGTATGTTGGGGTATGTATGTATGTATGTTGGGGTATGTATGTATGTATGTTGGGGTATGTATGTATGTATGTTGGGGTATGTATGTATGTATGTTGGGGTATGTATGTATGTATGTTGGGGTATGTATGTATGTATGTTGGGGTATGTATGTATGTAGGTTTGTGTAGGTGTATGTATGTTGGGGTATGTATGTATGTAGGTTTGTGTAGGTGTATGTATGTTGGGGTATGTATGTATGTAGGTTTGTGTAGGTGTATGTATGTTGGGGTATGTATGTATGTAGGTTTGTGTAGGTGTATGTATGTTGGGGTATGTATGTATGTAGGTTTGTGTAGGTGTATGTATGTTGGGGTATGTATGTATGTAGGATTGGGGTCTGGATGTATGAAGGTGCATATGTATGTGTATATATACATAAAAAAATTTTCCCTTTTTTTTTTTTTTTTTTTTTTTTAATTTTTTGTACTTCTTTTTTTTTTCCTTATATTTTTATTCAGTTATCTCATTGAAAAAAATTTATCATTTTTTTTTTTTTTTTTAATTTTTTTTTATGAAATGGTTTCTCATAAATTTTTTTTCCTTTTATTTTTGAATTAAATTTTTCCTAATAAATTTTTTTCTATCATTTTTTCATATTTTTTTTTTTTATTTTTTTTTATTCATTTTTTTCTAATCTTTTTTTTTATATATTTTTTTATATATTTTTTCCTAAAAATTTTATATATATATATTTTCATATATATTTTTTCCCACCTTTCTTTTTATATATTTTTTTCCAATTTTTTTATATATATATATTTTTATATATATTTTTTCTCTTTATTTTTTTATATATGTTTTTCTAATTTTTTTTTATATATTTTTTTTCCGAATTTTTTTTTTTTCTTTATATTTTTTGATGTAGTTTTTTTCTAAATTTTTTTTTATATATATTTTTTTTCCCCTTTTTTTTTATATATGTTTTTTATATTATCAAAATTTCTGCATTTTTTTTTTCAATAATTTTTCACTTTTCTTTCTTTAAATGAAATTTATAATTTTTTTTCCTTATTAAATTTTTTTCTAATTTTTTTTTTAAATAAAATTTATCATTTTTCATTTTATCAAATTTTCATACTAGTTTTTATTTTTTCAAAATTAATATATTTTTTTTTTTTTTTTTTTCCATTAAAATTTCTTATTATTTTTTATTTAATCAAAATTTATTCTTTCCTTTTTTTCCTTTTTCAATTTTTTTTTTTTTTATATTTTTCATATTTTAAAATCTTTTTCTCTTTTTTTTTTTAAAAAATTTTTTTCCATATTCTTTTATGCAATTTTTTTTTTTCCTTATATTACTTTATTATTTATCAATTATAAATACATATATATACAAAAACACACCTCATAAACATACAAACCACATAACTCATTACCTTCAATAACCAATAACTTAATGCAAGAAAACCCATTCCAACGGTCAAGGGAAAGGCAGAGGGCAATAACACGTCACTCAATTTGGGTTGGGGTTCTACATCCACTCGGGGAGTGGGTGTTTGTCGTTGTTCTTTTTTTGATTTTGCTTTTTCAGGAGTTGTTGCTGAGGGGGATTGGGGGGCTTTTTTCTCTATGGGTGCAACAAGGGGATTTTCTTCTGGCGCCGGGGCTTCTTCTTCCGGTTTGAGCACAGGGGTTTGTTCGGGGTTGTCTAGACCAGGTGGTGATGGAGGGGGAATATCTGCGGGGGGATCTGGAGGAGCGAGGTCATCATTTTTTTGGAGTTCAGCGGGGGGGGATTCTGGTTGGTCGCAAGTGTCATCGGTATCCTTCTCTTGTTGTGTTTTTGTTTCTACCACACCTTTACAAATTTGGGGCATAATATTCGTCACATCTGTTTGTTGTTCTTCTTCAAGGGGTTCATCGTCTGGTTCATCACTTGGGGGGAGGAATTTTTCACAGTCTTGTTCTGTTTCTCCGCGAGGTTTGTCTTCACAAGTTTCTATTTCCTTTTGAAGATTTTCAAGCAAACATAGAACAGGATCCTTACCATCACTATTTTCTGACCGCGCGATACAATTACATTTAAATGACTTCACTAAACTAACTGAACTTTTATGCTTTCCTTTATCAATTATAGCAGCAGTTCCATTTATCGAGTCCTCCAAAGAACTCCTAACCGACGGATTCAACTCTGTATTACCCCCATTATATTGCTCATTGAGGCGTTCTTTTATTTTTCCCCATTCATCTTTTTTCTTACCTATCCATGTTTTCGCACAATTACATTTATTTTCACAATTATATTTACATGGGTTTCCTACTTTACTGTTCATACATGGGTTTAATTTTTTGTTAATTTTAATATAATCTTCAAAAAAATAGTCTAACCAATATTTAACGAATCCTGTAATTGTTATAAAGGGTTTTTCGCCATGTGCTTGCCCATGGAATGTTTCCCCCTTGGCATTTTCCAGTGTGCATACATTATAACCACATACCTTGCCACATTTCCATGCCTCTTTTTTAATACCTGTATATATATGTGCATCCTTACAAACACCATTTAAATCACTTGGGAAATCTGTTGAATTTTTATCATTGACACGCATATCTACATCCTTCATGTGTTCTTTCATATTTTCAATAGTTTGTGCAGTAATCTTATTACCGTTGCAATCCTGGGTTTTAGACAGAATGCATTTAATATTGTCCTTACAATCTATTTTAAATGCAGAACATGGTTTACAATTTTTTGCTGGAACAAATGTTTTATCGGGGTACTTAAAATTTAAGATATCACCTCCATTACCCTTTTCACTGTTATCATTATTTATGGAACATGCTCCTAAATTATGTAAAAATACTGAAGTGTCCGTGTAAGTTGTTTGTAGTTTATTATAAAATTCATTATCTCTTTTAGCGTCCGCATTACTTGAAGCATACCTTTTTTGTTTATCATATGATTTTTCTTGTTCCTTAAATTCCTTTCCCTTTCTTTCTATCCACCTTTTGTACAATCTACAGAACTTTCCACAATCTGGACACCATAAATCGCGAAAATTAGTAGGATCGTCGCTAAGCTGATCATCACAATGTTCACCATAACCACTACAATTTTTTTTAGCACCATCATCCTTTTGTGTACATTCCTCCTTAATTTTCTCCAACCGCCTCTTCCTCTCTTTACAGAAACTCTCTCCCCATTCCTCAAGGTATCGGAAATAAGGGGGTCGCTCAATGAACTCGGTGAGTTTGGTTGCTTCGTCGTGTTGGGAGGCATCACGGTTCTTGGGACCCGTATCATTTTCTTCTTTAAGTTCCACTTTTTCATAGGTATAGTCTTGGTCATTGTTTTTGCCGGCGTTTTTATTGGGTTTGTTTTCTTTTGCGTCCCAAAGTTTCTGGTACACAGTTTCATCCCGCGTTGGTGCTTTGTCCCCATTTTCTTTATAGGTTAGAGCACAAATCATTCCTTCCCAAATATATTTTCCAAGGGAGGAGTCCCACCAGGATTTACGTTTTTCATCACTAGTTAGGGCAACACTGGAGGCTGTTAGGGGGGGTCCAGGGTGTTCGGTACCACTTGGTTTTTCGAGAATTTTATCTATTTTTTCTTTTATTTTGTCCAAAATGTCCTGCTCTTTATCACTTTTTGTCTCTGTACTATCACTACGTGCCGTAATAAAACTCCTCTTCAACGCCTCCCTCACATCACTATCACTTACACCAAAAAATATATCTTTGTAGTCCCCCAATGTATAAAACATTTGTCGTAGAAAATCATTAGGTATGGTGCCTTTTTTTAACTGTTCGTCAGGGGTTTTATCGCGATCGTTGTCATCTAGTAGCGACTCATCTGTGCCCATTATTTTTAGTGAAAATGTAGGTTGTTCGGTTTTTTTTCTTTCCTCTATTTCCTTTGTTTTTATTTTATTATATCTATCCCATAGGAAAAAAGTTTCTACAGCTGCTGAATGAATAAATGCTTCGAGTAATTTTTTCTGTGGGTCTGTTGTTGTAGGAGTTTCTTGACCGTCCGCCGGGGCCTCCGCCCCTTCTGTCCCACTTACGGTGTTACCACTTGGATTGTTGGCCCACTCTTCTATTTTACCCACATATAATTTACGACGTCTCGGCGGGACGCATATCGACCCTCCGGTCTGACCACTGGGAGCCTCAGTGGGACTACCGACACTACGTGGAGGACGTGCCTTGGCTCCCTCAGCTACACTTGCTTCGTCGCCACCACTTTGTGTTGTGTTACTACCACTTTGTACACACCTCCAACCAAGATATCGAGTTTTTTCGCCGTATTTCGTTGGACATGCTGCCTTGAGGGTGTCCTTTTTCATTATGTCGGCGACGATTAGGCATACATTCGGTGATGGGGGTGGTGGTAGTTCTGCCGCTGATGGCTCTGCTGCGTCTTTGTTCTCCGCGGTGTCGGTGACCGCCTCTTCCTCTTCCTCGATCTCATCCTCATCTTCATTATCGGAGTGATGATCTTTCTCTACAGCTGGAGGAGTGTGAGCTTCTGCTGTGCGACCGAGGCCTCCTCCTGCCGCTTGGTCGCACTTTTCTTGATTTTCTTTGCATTTATTGGCTTCGTCTAATTCGTGCTTCAGTAATTTATCAATTGGTGTTTTCTGTATATTGTCGGCAACTGCACCTGTCTTCTTTTCTTCCTCTTCCAGTTCTTTTTCCTTTTTCACCATTTCTTCAATTCCTTGAATTTCTTTGGCATCCCCATAACCTTCTTTAATATTTTTCAAAAGTTCATCGAATTCTAAAATAAATTCAAGAGTGTCCATAGGATTTGTATTCGTCTCTTGAAAAATATCATCTTGTGTCTCAAATTGGTCCTTTATTTGTTTCCACTCTTCTTGTTTTTGTGTAATCCATTTTATAAAACAAATGCAATCATCTTTACATTTTTCGCTTCTACATGTTATCTTATTATTTTTTAAACAACTCCCAACTTTGTTTCTCCAATACATAGAATCGTTCAAAAAACGTCCTATCCAATAGTAAAAGAAATCATTGAATGTCTTTTGGAATTCATCCGGGTCCTCTTTAGTCTTTTCCTCTTTTTCGTTTTTCAATGTACACAATCCACCCGCATGTTTTATATAGTCTGCATCCTCCTCTTCATCTTCATCGTCACTATCATTAGTCCTCAATGTCTCTACATTGTCATGTTTATAACATTTCCATTTTTCCCATTGTTCCTGACTATCCTCCTTTATACAAAACTTTTGTATTTTATTTTTTATTTCATGGCGTTTATCACCGAAAGAAAGTACTTTTATTTCTTTTCCTCTGTTCTCATCTATAATTTTATAATGTTTATCAGCTTTACATTGACCGTTTCCTCTCTGTTTCCATTCCCCATCCCTCCATTTCATTCCACATTCATGGCATGGTTTACAATATTGCGCATGATAAAATGTACCTTCATCATTCTTATTTCTATCATGACCCTCATCAACTTTTGTGAAATCAACTATTTCTTCTTTCTCTTTAATTTCTGTGCATACAGCTTCTTCACTTAATAATTTTAAAAATTTATTAACTTCCATTTTTTCCTTTTTCAGTTGGTTATAAAATTTTTTTTCATATTCTTTATGTTTTCCATTTGTACTTTGTATTTGGCTACCATTAAATAGTATTCCTTTTTTGTATTTTTCTCTTTGTTTTATAAATTCTTTCTTCTGGTTGTCTATCCATTTTTCATACAGACGACACAAAATAGAACATTTTGTACATTCACTACCTATAACCAGTTTACCTTTTTTATATACAGTTTTTGTGCAATCATATCCATTACCACTACAATATTTCTCACTTCCATTTTCTCCTCGACACTGTTCTTTTGCAGCTTTTAGTTTTTTTTTTTTTTTTTGGCAAAAATCTTCGGCCCATTCCTCGAACCAACGTAAAAACTGCGGCACGTAGTCAAAATATGTGGGGACGATATTTCCTTCTTTACACCGGCAATGTCCTGCAGTTAGTTTTCCCCCTTTACATGTTGCTTGAAAATAGTTATAACTTTCTGCGTGGCATGTGATTGCTTTCCATACTTCCTGTCTATTAGCATCCCACCAATCTTCTCGTAATTGAAAATAATTTTCATTATCTCTGTAGCGTGTTTCTATCTCTGCTTGTCTATTGTTGTTGTTCTCTTTTAATTCTTCATATATATTCCCGAAAATTGTTTTCAAATTACTGTTTAAATTATCCCTTTGTTTTTGTTCTTGTGGATTACCATGAAATAGATCTTTCCCTCTTATAATATCACCTATATCTGCAAAACTTCGTGCCAATACGGTGCATAATTGCATTTTATTATCAGGATTATTGCTTTGATGTTGTGGATAATTTGTTGTTATTGATTGTCCTTCATAGTATGCTGCCATGCACACCTCTGCCAACAAATCATTTTTATTCTTGATTTCCTTTGCGCTTATTCTTTCCAAATTGTGATTGCATAAATGTAGCCGTCGATACGGCGCACAGGCTCCTTCCTTCTTCGTACTACCACTTATTTTTTCCTTAGTACATTGGCCACCATGTGTATCTGAAAATCGCTTTATATCTTCTTTTCCTGTTCCGCATGGTTCACCGCTATCTCCTTCTTTTCCAATATATTCTTCTATTAGAAAGCATGGATTAAGGCTGTCAGCTGTTTCACCTCCAAAAATTTTTGCTTTTGTCAAAATTCCCTTCAAATCATCACTAAAATTTTTCCCCTCATCTTTTATTGGTTGGTGCACGTTTTTCCCTATCCTGTCAAATAAATGTTTGACACTGGCATCCTTATCCTGCCAACCCACACCCTCACCACCACCTCCTACGGGCCCCATTTTTGGTTATTCGGGACTACATGATGTCATAAATGCGCGTGCACATATACACATATACATATGTACACATACATATATATATTCATATACATATATATACATATATATATATATACATATACATATAAATTGTTATACATACATTCTCTTTCATACACTGTTAGTATATACTACCATTTTTAGTATAATTTGCCTTTGTTATATAATATTATACATCGTTATACATTGTTATAAGTTACTCTAGGGCGTTATACATTGTGATATATAATTATATGATTTCACACATTCTCTTATACACGCATTATTAGTCTAACAAAAAGAAAGAAAGAAAGAAACAAACAAACAAAAAAACACCAAAATATCTATATTCTGCACAAATGTTATTTTTTTGTTTATTATAATATACAAAAATGTATCGATATTTTGTACATTTATATATATATAGTTATAGGCGTTTGACGACTATATGTATATATATATATTAAATATATAACAAAACATACCATATTATAATTATATATATATTAATGTTATAATATAAATATTATGCACAATTATACATAATTATCTATGCCATAATAATCTTATGATTTTCTATAATAATATTTTTTTAGATCTATATATAATGTTTAATTCATTTACTATAATATATAAATATTAATTATATTAGTTGTAATGTTATAATATATATATATTAATTATATTACATATATTATTATAATATATATATATATATGTATATATATTAAAATATATTTAAAAATATATTATTTTACATTTAGATAATAATTATTGCATTTATATAATTGAAAAAATTATTTTTACGCTTTTTTTATTAAATTTAAACGTTCTATAAAAATATATATATAATTATAAATATTATATTTCATGTATTCCTTTATTTATTTTTTTTTTATATAATGCTTATAAATAAAAAACAAATAAATTACAACAGAAATATAAAAAGTAGAATTATGCAAGTTATGTATAAATACAAGTAATTTTGTATTAATTTATATACATTTATTTATGTATTGTTAATTTATTATTTTATTTTTTTGATATATTGGATAAAAAATGAAATAAAGTTGTTCCACCGTTTCTCTCTATATTATCTATCATATTTATATATTCATATATATATAATTGATATAGATATATATTCTTTTTGTATTTTTGTATTATATTAAAAAATAGTATATTATTAATATAAATTTTTTTTTTTTTGGTAATATATTATAATTTATTATATAATAACATATGAATAACATCAAAAAAAAAAAAAAAACTTAAAAAAATTTTATAAAATAAATAAATACATATATATATAGCGGGAAGAAAATATTATTATATTAATAAAAATTATTTGATCATTTGTTACGTAATCCTTTATGTATTTCATGAATTTTATTGTATTTATAATAAAAAAAAACTAAAAGGATACCTTTCTTTATATATTCAAATATAAGTTATTAATAAAATGTTCACGTACTCTACATTTATAATAATCAAAATATTTGTTATAATATAAAAATATATATGTGCCAGTATATAAATATTATTGTCTCTAAAGCATATATTAAAATATATAATAATGTATGTATACAAAAAATAACCTTAAATAATATAAAATAAATAAATATATATATATATATATTTATTTATATTTATATAATTAGTATATGGAAATATAAGGAAAATATCTATAAAGTGAATATATATAATACACATAGGATATATATATACATATAGAATAAATTTACTTATATTCCAAATAGTAATATTGTTATATATTTGTTATATCATGATAACAAAAAGGAACGACAAAAAATAAAAAATAATAATAAAAGCATGATATAATAAAACTAACTACCTATTAGCGTATTTTTATTGTCTGTATATACATTTTTTTTCTTTATAAATATTATTGTTGTAAAATGTATATTGTTAGTTACGTATATTGTATATGTGCAAAAAAAAAAAAAAAAAGAAAAAAACATAACCCTGAACTTTAAACCATATCCATATCAACATAGACATATACAGAAATAAATATATTAACTTATATAAATCTATTCACATATAAGCATATATCCTTAGATACACTTAATACCCAACCAAAAACAAATATATATATTATATGATATATTTACAAGTTACTATTTTTATGTAATAGTATTATTTTAACTAATTTGTTATTATATATTTAAATAATTTTCAAAAAAAAAAAATATTAAGTTAATATAATATAAATTAACATATATAAAAATACTTTTAATTTCTCATATTTATCCTTAATATTAAATTCTTATTATTTCTATAAATATGTCAACTACTTATAACTATGTTACATTATAATATAATGTATAATATAATTTATTATTATGCATTGTTCTTATTTTATTATTTTTTTTTTTCCTTCTTAAGATAAAAATAATATTTTCTTATTACTTGTTGGAAAGAAATATATTATACAATATATATATAAAACCAGATTAAAATTATATAAAACATTTCAGACCTACAAATGCATGATATATATTTCTTATTTTTTAAATAACATTATTATTATATAGTGTGCATTCACATATACATAATTTGTCCAAAATATCCATGAAAACAATGCAAATTCAAATATCATTAATTAAATGTAGTTATTTATTAATAAAATCACCAACATTTTTTTTTAATGTTATAATAGGATCCTTTGTATGATTAAATAAACTTTTTATATAATATAATTTATACTATTATAATAACATTTTTTATGTATTCCATTTTTGTTCTTGTTTTTTTTTTTTTTTTAACTAATAATTTTTTCCCATACAAATAATGTTCATACATATTTTTAATTTTTTCTTCTATAATTATATATAAAATAAAAATATATTATTTTTCCTATTAATTGCTATGTACAATCTTATATATATATATACATATATACATTTATATTTGTAAAATCTTAGTTATATTTGACACACACAATATTCTCATAATCAATATATTTCAGAACGGTAAAAACAAATACATTAATAAAAATTTTTTATTCTGACATTTACGCCTAATATTATATAATATTATTTACAACATTTTTTATTATATATATATTTTTAATTACAATTATTCAAGGTTATATGTTAAGCATATGTATTATTTATATATGTTACAAATCCTTCTAATCAGTATTGTTATAAATGTTAAAACCAATTCTTCTATACATTTAAATGATATTTCAAAGAAAAAACCAACCACTTCTTACTATATTGTAATATCTTCTTAAAATGCATACATATATATATTCATTATAATTTATGCTATTCTATAAAATTCCATTTTATTACAAACCAAATTATAAAAAATCTTCATTATTTCATTATATTATACTTTTTTGTTATAAAATAAATATTCATCTTTCAGTCAACAAATATATATATTTCTTTAATCCATATTAAATATCACATATTAAACAATTATAACAATAACTAAGATTTAATATTTTTTTATAAATAAAAATATACATATATATATATATATATATTATAAAATACATTATTATGTAATAATTATTTATTTATAAATTTAATCAAATATTATATGTTATAATTATATCAATAAAAAAGACATCTATTACTTTAATATATTATTATGTTCTATTCCATTCATTTTCCTATTATTATTATCACCATCATATGTATACATCAAATAATGATTACTATTATTATAATATATATATATATAATATCTTACTGTAAAAATAAAAATATATATAAAATCATAATAATAATATAATATAAGAGAATATGGTATAAAAATATAATATTAAAAAAAAAATTATTATTATAAGATGGTTGCATATTAAATACTAAATAAACAATACTTTATAATACTTTTAATATTTGGACACTATATATATCTATTCCTTTAATAATTTTATGTATTGTAGTTTTTCCTTCATTTTTTTTCCTTTCGTCGATAAGGTATAATTAAATAAATTATTACCATAATTAAAACTATTACCAATATTGCACTAATCGAAGCAGTTATAGACATTGTTACAGCATTCGTGGAAGGTGCTGTTGCGTTCAGTTCCTTTTCTTCAGCAATTTTATCCATAGCTACAGCATCTTCTGCAATTCTTGATGCTCGCTGTGACAACGTTCCTGCTCGCTGATAACTTGCAGCATTACAAAATGACATACTATTTTGTCTGCTCCAACGCACTTTGTTTTTTTTACTGGCGTAATACAATTAACATATGTCATTGGAACAGCATAATTTGCAGGATTACTCAAATTTTTTATTTTGGAAACCCTAATTAATTTACCTAGACCATAAAAGTCTCTTATACCTTCAAACCCACATTTAACACCTGCTTCAATACCCTTTGGTATAGCCCTTTGATTAACATATTGTCACCATGTCGAATAACCCATAACACTAACGAGACTCCAAGAAGGTGCAATATCTCCCATAGTTTTTCCACTGTTCAGACAAAATTTTTCCGTTTTATGTGCTAAAGATTTTTCCCTAATATATGTCGGAATGGCGTCATTTTCTATATCAATTCGTAATGTGGCAAATTTGTCGATTAATTCTTTTTCCAATTTATCTTTTAATATAATTTTTCCCATTTCTTTATCATATTTATCTTTACATTTGGAGTGTCTTTTGATCATGATTTCATGGTATTCCTCAAAACGTTGTGATGTTTATAGATCAACGTTTTCCATCATTATTTTCATTCTCAGTTCACTATCATGATTTTGTAGTGCATATAATTCGCATGCGCATTATGATCTATTGGATGGTATTTTTGGTGTATTATATGTTATGCATGGTTCTTTCTCGTGGATATTTTTCCGTAAACATATGGATATATGTAGTATTATATACTATAATTAATTATAATTTATGATTATGTATATCTATTATAATTAAATATAATGTATATTTATAAAAATGTCATATATATATAAGTTATATAAATATATAGTTACAATAATTATATATAACATATGTTAACATATATATATATATATATATATATATTATAATAATATTTATGAATATTTTATTCATACATGATATAATGTTTCCAATATATATAATGTAAGAGCAAAAAGTAATATATTAATATAATGAACTCTCATTTTTATTGTGTTCCTTATATTATTTTATGATAAGAATTATAAGAAAATCATATAATATACTTTAATTTATTATGCGTTTTTTTGTGTTTATAAAATATCCTTCATATAAAATATTATTATATTTTTTATAATATATCACATTTAGGTGCCACTATAAAAATATATTCCCTCATTGGTACCTTAATATTTCTTCCACAAAAAAAAAAAAAAAAAAAAAAACCAAAATATTAAAATTAAAAATATAATATAAGAAAATTTATCACATTTTTTCTGATTTTGAATTTTAATTTATGATAAAATTTAATTTTATGTCATAACATAAAATACAAATAAATTCTATTCTTATAAACCTACATAACAAATGAAACTGTAGTTACAAACAACTTCTTTTTTTGGTTGTAAAAATCATAAAAATGAGCAGAACAATAGTTGTTATGGGTGTATACCATATATATATCATAATACTTCTCATGATTTTTATCTATTAAATAACAAAAAATATATATTCTAATATAATTACTATTGTGGAAATAATAACAAATTTTCTTGCACTTAATAAAATAATATACTTTTTATGTGTATTTTAATATGTATATATTTTCATTTTAGTTTATTCTTTATTTGTTTCTAGGCGTTATTCCACGTTACAAAATTCTCTCTAATGTATCTATTATTTTATATTACTTAATTATGCTATAGTAATTTATAAATAATAATATATAAATATATATATAACAGACTATGTAAATGATTTAAATATTAAATAATTATAAATATAAATTTTGAATAAATTAGAAATATATTATTATTACAAGAATACAATTTAAAAGATTTTCCACAGATACAACATATGTTTATACTGTATTTTATATTTTTGTGTATAAATATAAATAATATAATTATAATATATTTATTTTTTTTTAAGTTGTTAATATTACATATATCTATTTTATTTATATAATACAAAATATCATATAATATTTATACATTATATAACAAATTAATAGTATCATTACTTTATAATATTAGTTTTCTTAAAGTTGTACTTTTTAAAAATAAACTTATAGTAAATATTACTATTCTATAGTAAAAATTAATAACAATATTAATAATAATAATAATAATAATAATAAAATATTTATATAAATATATAAATAGAAAAAAATAAATGACATGTATATTTATTTTGAATATTTTACAAGTTACTAATATTTATATATTGTTTTAAATTTCCCCTTATATTAATTATATATTATAATAGTAAAGGAATAATAAAATTTATATATATATATATATTTTCATTATATTTAAGTTCACTTGTATATTATATTTATCATTATTAAAATAAATAATGAATACCTTAATATATGAAAGAATATATATATTTGTAATATTTATTTATTAAGCTAAATGGTTTAAAAAATTATGAACCTCTTTAAATTGAGTACACGCTTAATTCCATTTGCATACGTACAATTACACACTATTATTATAAGGATAAACTTTTTTATTCCTCCTTTGTCCAATTGCTATAAAATGTATTAGATTGTTAAAAATTGTTTCTTCAATTTGTTCTCACAAATTATAATAGTATTTTCTTTTTCTTTTTTATATTAATAATAGGATATATTTATTATTCAAACGAATACACAACTATATATTTGTGTTCTCTACTGAATAACATTTTTATATAAAAGAAAAAAAAAATTATGTAACACATAAAAGAAATTAGATATTTCATTAGAAAAATCTTATATAAAAGTTTTTTTTTAAATAAAAATAAAAAAATAATATAAAAGAACTATGATACATTTAAAATATATATTTATATAAAACATAGGGGTAAAAACATAAATTACATTCATGTTTATTTATATGAATATTATAATGGTTAACTATGAATTTTATATATGAATAATAATAATAATAATAGTAGAAAAATCTATTTTAGAAATAAAAATAATATCGCATAGGTGAATAAGTTTTTTTCCATACAAATTATATTGAATCCTCTAAATGTTATAACATAACAATTATGTTGATAAAATAAATGTAACATTCATATTATATTACAACTTATTTGTCATTAAAAAAATACAGAATCACAATATGTTTCTTTTCTAACATTTAAATGTATAGAAAACACAATTTATATAAATATAAATAAAAGGAATAAATAGATTTTTCAAAAATGTGCATTATTTATTTTTATTATTATTTTATTTGATAATTCTAAGTGGTTGCATATGAACAAAATATATTTTAAATGTTATGCGTACATATTAATCCTACAATATATAAATATATATATATATATATATAATAATGAAAGGACTAAAATTTTAATATGAATTTGTATTTTAAATAACCATGGAAAACATATAATTCGTAACTAAAAACCTACTATATATAGCATATATATATTTATCTCACCAAATAAAATACATATATATATATATATATATTTAAATGCATTTAAATTTTAATACATATATTTCACATAAATGTAAGAATAAAATATATACATCCATGAAATTAAAAAAATATATATATATATTTAATTATTTTATTATAATGTTCATGAAATATACAAATGTGCTAAAAAATGTTTTAATAAATGTTAATATATTTATTAATTATATTATATATGTATTATACAAATATATATATATCTTTATTTATTTATTACACTTTTTGTTATTTTGTTCATCTGTTTATTATAAATACAAGAAATATGACAAATACAATAACTATAAAGAATACAACAAAATACATAAAACACATAAGAAACTAAGACAGAATCAAGAACAACAAAAACAATTGAACAAATTGGATACAACTGTTTTTATTAATTTAAGAGTAATTTTTTTTTCTTTTCTGATCCTTTTTTTTGACTTTATTTATATAAATATATATATATATATATATATTAGTTTTTTTTTTATAATGGATTTTTATATAAACAAAAAACAAAACATGAAAACCTAAATTAAAATGTAAAACAAACAAAAAAAAAAAAAAAATTTCATAAATAAATAATAATATATTTTTTTTTAATATTTGTTATTAATTTATGTACAACATGTACTACATATATATTTATTTTTCGATAGATACGAAACAAATATATATATATATATTTTTAAATAAATGTATTCGTACTATTTATGTTTGTATGTACGTGTATTTTTATATATATTTTTTTAATATTTTGTATGTTTAATCTAAATAATATTTACTACTAATGTGATTATATTTAATATATATAGCACTACATATATATATATATATATATACATAAGATTGTATATAATAGGCCCACAACATTAAAAAATATAATATAACATAAGTATATCATAACATAATCATGTTATATATATATATATATATATATATATATATAATAAAAATATAATATAATATAATTTATGAGACTAAAAATTTAATACAAATAAAATACATAAAAAAAAACAATAATATTCCACATATAAAAAATATAATATAATGCACAAATAAAAAATATAATATAGTCTACAAAAAAATATATATATAATATAATCCACATATATAAAATATAATATAACCCATACATAAAACAAAAATATATATATATATTGCAAAAAAAAAAAGTATATATATAACACCTACAAATAAAAACCAGAAGAAAAAAAAATTATATATATATTATATATCCCACATATCTGATATAGGATATTTCTCTTTCATCATTTCTCTATTATTCACACTAACTTCAATTTGTGCATTGTTGAGGGGGTTTTGGTGGTTTGGGTTGGGGTTTTCCACAAGGTTTGGGTTCATGTTATTTTCCACAGTATATTTAACGGTGTATGTATCCATATTTGAAAATCCATTTGTAGGTTTAGGATTATCCATATCTATCTGAATAGAAACGTCACTATTTAACACATTTTTCCCACTGGGTGTATCACTTAGTTTACCATTAGGTATATCACTTAATTTACCATTAGGTATATCACTAGTTATATTATCACTATGTATGTTATCACCACTAATATAATCTTTATCCCACAATTCTTTCAATTTATCTAACATTTCCACTTTGTTACCCCATTTTTCGCACATATCTCTATGTCGATCTAGCCATTTATGGAACAGTTCCAGTTGGTTCAGTACGGGGTCGTTACGTGCTGGTTTTGCAACACTATATGTATTTTTTTTTGGATGATGTTGTGTCCCAAATAATTCGTTTTCTTTCCTTTTCAGCATTTCATCATATATATCAATACGATTACTACTCAGTGCGTCATTAACTAAATCTATACCACTATATGAAACATTGTTATCACGTAATGAATCATTTTCATCACTAAGTGGATCATTTCTATCACCATAAGAACCAAGATTACCACTTAATGAATCATTATTACCACTGTTAGTACTCATATCATAAATGTATTCTTCTCCAGTATATAAATTTCTATCATGAATAGAAATAATAAAAGGTTTTTCATCCATACTAACATGTGACGGGGTAGGATGGGTATTATTATCCACATTATTATCTGACGGGGTAGGTTCGGTATTTTGTTCCTTTTGTAACATATTAGATATAAATTCATCTTTCAGTTTATTCCACTCCTCATCATTAATAGGTTTATTTGTAGGTGTATTATCACTAGGTATATGGTCTCCACTATTTGTTTCTCTTTTTGATGGTTCTAGTACCACTTCTATCAATGTTTTATATTTAGGAGGACCACTTGGTACATGTAGGTCCAATTCTTCATATTCACTTTCGGACGAAGAAGTAATGTCTGAAGAAGTTATGTCACCAATATATTTTTCCTCGTCTGTATCCCCCTCAATATATATGTATCCTTTTCCTCTATGTTTACGAGTTCCATAAGGTATATATCTATTGGATGAAAGGTTTGTGGGCATGTCAAAGTCCCCTTTAGGTATATCAAGAACAGTAAAAAGCTTAACAGGAGGTTTGGGTTTTCTCTATAAAAAAAAAAACACATATATATGTGTATGGAAGGTGATGTATATGTATGTAGGGGTATGTATGTATGTATATATGTGGCTGTACGTATATGTAGGAGTAAGTGTACGTATGTATGTAGGGGTATGTATATATGTTTGGTTATGTATGGGTATGTTTGGGTATGTATGTATGTAGGGGTATACGTGCATGTGGGTGCATATGTATCTATATGTATGTAGGTATATATATATGTAGAATTTTGTATGTATATGTATGGGGATATATGTATAGAAATTTTTAAAAATTTTTTTTTTTTTTTTTTTTATAAAATTTTTTATACTTCTTTTTTTTTTAGTTATATTTTTATTTAGTTCTATCATTGGAAAAAATTTTTATTTTTTTTATTTTTTATTTTTTTTTTTATTAAATTTTTTTCTAATGAATTTTTTTCCTTTTATTTTTGAATTAAATTTTTACTAATAAATTATTTTTCATCATTTTTTCATATTTTTTTTTTTATTTTTGTTTTATATATTTTTTTCTAATCTGATTTTGTGTATATTTATTTATATATTTCTATATACATTTTTTTCTAATATTTTTTTGTGTACATTTTTTTATATATTCTTTTATATATGTTTTTCCAATTTTTATATATATATATATTTTTATATATATTTTATTTATATATCTTTTTTTATATATTTTTTTCTAATTTTTCTTTATATTTATTTTTTTACTATTTACTTTTCTTTATATTTTTTCATATATTTTTTTTTTAATGTTTTTTTATGTATATTTTTTTTACATTTTTTTTTATATATGTTTTTCATATTATCAAAATTTATGCAATTTTTTTTTCAATAATTTTTGACCTTTCCTTTTTTAAATGAAATTTATAATTTTCTTTTTTTATATTTTTTCCCAAATTTTTTTTTTAAATAGAATGTATCATTTTTTATTTTATCAAATTTTCATACTATTTTTTATTTTATATATATTTCTCCTTTTTTTTTTTCCATTAAAATTTCTTATTATTTTTTATTTAATCAAAATTAATATTTTCCCTTTCCTTTTTTTTCTTTTTCTTTTTTCTTTTTTTGTTTTTTTATATTTTAAAATCCTTTTCTTTTTTTTTTTTTAAAAAATTTTTTTCCCTATTCTTTTTTCCTATATTGGTTTCTTACTATATTACTTTTTCCCTATATCAATTATGAATACATATATATACAAAAACCATACATCTACACAAACATACAAATACCACCACATATATTACCTTCAATAACGCCCAATAGGTTAATGCCACGAACGCCACGCCGACCGTCCACGGAAAGGCAGATGGCAATAGAACATCACGCAATTTTGGTTGGGGGGATTCCAGTTGAGGCTTTGGTGGAGGCGGTGGTCCTCGTTTTTTGGAGGGGTCTTGTGCCTTATCCTTGGGTCCGTCTTTGGATTTTGTTTCTTCCTCTCTGGATTCGGTTTCGGATTCGTCTTGTTTGGTTTCCTCTTTGGGGAGTTCGGATGGTATTTGGTTTTCATGGGTGTCCTTGTTTTGCACTGGGTTATTTTCGTCCTCACTAACCCTTGTGTTTTCATTGCTATCATCAGTGCCACCGTCGCCACCAACATCACCACTTCCGGGTTCAATATCTTCGGTACCAGCAACGGGGGATGCTGGTTCTTCTGGTGCCTCTGCTGATGTACATGCATCTCCTGTTTCGTCTAGTTGTGTTTTTGTATCCACCACATTTTCACAAATTTGGGGGGGTGTCACTTGGTTTTCTTCCTCTTCAAGGGGTTCCTCCTCGTCTTCAAGGGGGGTGGGGTAGGTGTTTTCACAAGTTGTGTGTTCGCCATTAGGTTGGTTTGGACAATTTTTCACTTCTTTCTCAAGATTTTCCATCAAACATTGAACAATATCCTTTTTTTCAACCTTTTCCTTTTGTAAGGTCTCGGAGCCATTACAATGTTTTGACATGAAGGCACTTATTCCTTTACAAGGTTTTATAGCATTTAGAACATCATTGTAAAAGGGTCCATCACTCAAAGAAGTGCCTAAATTATTACCCTCAGGATCTTCTATTGTATATTTGTTAAGGTAATCTTCCCTTATTTTTTTCCATTCTTCCTTTTTAAGATTTATCCATTTAGTTACACACTCATTTATACATGTGCTTCCATTTTTCTTTTCTATACATATCTTTAATTTTTTGTTAATTCTATTGTAATCTTCGAAAAAATATTCTAACCATCGTTTAAGAAATTCTTTCATTATGATATATTTTGTATCATCTTCTGCCGCATTGTTATATTCTTTTTTAAGAGTACATATGTCTACACCACATATTTTAGCACATTTATATTTCTTTTCTTTAATACCTTTAAATATACCTGCATGTTGACAAGCCTCTAAACCAGATGGAATTGTTGTTTCCGTCCTATCACTAACACGCATATCTAGTTCGTTAAAGGAATCTGCTCCATGAAGAATATTTGGTGCCTTAATCTTTCCAGCAGAGCACGTCAATATTGTACCATCACCCATACAATTACCATTTTTACATTTAACTGTAAATTGAGAACATGATTCACAATTTGGTGAAGGTCCAAATGTTTTGTCCTCATTATTAAAATCTACAGTACGGCCTTCGATATCATCACTATTTTTACATGGATCACCATTTAAGTTATGTAGAAAGTCTTTAACGGCAGTATATGTTTGAACTTTTTCACAAAATGCG
This sequence comes from Plasmodium billcollinsi, assembly GCA_900257145.2. Taxonomy (NCBI): domain Eukaryota; phylum Apicomplexa; class Aconoidasida; order Haemosporida; family Plasmodiidae; genus Plasmodium; species Plasmodium billcollinsi. The sequence continues at coordinate 649,124 of LT990233.1, forward strand.
ATACCATCATTAGAACTTATAGCAATATGTCTGCCTTGAGCACAAATTTCTTTTTGTCTTTCATATGCTTTTTTTTGTTTTTCAAATTCGTCTTTTTTTCTTTCTATCCATTTTCTATAAGATCTACAAGAATTGCTACAACTACGACAAAGGAAACCCTCATATATTTTATTATTTTCTGGAACCTCTTCATAACAAGGCAAACCATCACCACTACAAGGCTTATCACCATTTTTCCCACGACAATCCACTTTAATTATACCTAAACTATGTGTCATTTTCCTGAAAAATTCATTTCCCCATTCCTCTAACCATCTAAAAAAAAAGGGTCGTTTGACAAAAGCATCCAAATTGGGGGCGTCACCAGCGGCTTTGGCACCACCTTCTTCTACTGCATCGAGTTTTACATTTTCGTATTTGTAGGTTTCTTCGTATGTGCCACCATCGGTATCGGGTCTTTCACCGGGGGGATCACCGAAAAATTTCCTGAACAAATTATCGTCCTTTTGTGGTGCCTGGTTTCCATTTTCTTTATAGGTTAAAGCACATACCATCCCTTTCCATATATTCTTACCATGGTCTTTCCAAAATTTTTCACGTTCGGTTTGCTGGTTGCCACTACCAGGTGTACGGGGTGTGCCTGGATTTTGTTCGAAAAACGTAGTTATAGCTTTTTCTATTTTCTCCATATGGCTCTCGCCACTACTGGTTTTGTTTTTGTCACCACTATCTTTTAAGGTCTTAATCATAGATTCATCACCTATGCATATATCCCTATAATCACCCAATGTATAGAACATCTGTCTTTTAAAATCGTCAGGTATTTTTCCTTCACCTTCTAATTGCTCCTGAAGTTCTTTTTCAACTTTTTCTCCAGCCTGTGATGCCTCTCCAAGTAGTACATTTGAGCCCGCACCTACTTCTTCTTTCTTCTCTCCTTTTTTTTGTTCCTTAAAATTGTGCCACAAAAAATATGTCTCAATGGCCGCAGACTGGATAAACGCATCACGTAGAGCCACATGTGGCTCTGTCGGAGCGCCCGAAGTGGTAACTAGTGGTTGCGACGACTGCTTCATAGTGGCTTCACCACTACCTGGATGCACACTTGATGCCTCGACACCAACTACCGTTTTTGCCCAGTCTTTTATTTTTTCTATGTATAACCGCCGTCTCCTTGGAGGGATGCAGATACTACCCTGGTCAGTACCACTTTTGGTGTCACCGGCCTGACGCGTGAAACGAGTACGAGGAGCAGCGGTGTCACTACCTGGTTTAGTGGCTGGTACGCACTTCCAATTGGTGGGAGATTTGGGGCCATATTTAGTTGGACAAGCTGCTTTGAGATTGTCGACTTCCAATGCTTTCCCCACTATGTCGCAAATATTTTCTTTTGCAGATGGTTCTTGTGATACCTCCCCCTCCTCTTTTGGTTCCCCCTCTGGGTCTGGTGGTGAGGGTAGTTTCTCGTTGTTCTTGTCGTGTTCGCCACTGGTGAGTTCTTCCTCTTCTTCATCTTCTTCCCCTTCTGACTCGCTACTTGATTCCCCGTCCTCCTCTTTCTCCACTACTTTCGGTGTGCCGTGATCCGCACGACTGCGGTCTTCCATGTTGGTAATGGGTTTTTTTGGATCCTCGCATTGTTTGCATTTTTGGGCGTCCTCTAATTCGTGATCAAGCAATTTATCAAGTATTGTTTCCTCGTTCCTAATATTTTTATCCTCAACTTCGGTTTTTCTTCTTTCGAAAAGTTCTTTAATTTTTCTTATCTGTTGTGGATCGCCATATGCTTCCGAAATACCTGTGAAAAACTCATCTCCTTCCAAAACAGATTCAAGAATATAATATGGAGTAAATTTAAACATATATCCTTCCCCCCCAATATTTGGTTGTTGGTCAAAATACTTTTTGATTTGCGCCCACTCTCCTTTTTTCTTTCCTATCCACCTTTCATAACATTCACATTCTTCCTTGCATCCTCTTTTACACTTATTTGAGCTCTTATTTTCAATACATCTTTTAAGTTTTTCTCTCCACTGTATAGAATCGTTTATCATATGTGTAACCCAAAAATTAAAAAAATTGTTGAACGTTTTTTGCATTTGTGCTCTGTTGTTCCGAGAATTCATTTGATTCTCTTCTTTATTATTTTTCTCTTCCCCTAATATACATAATCCGCCTCCATTTTCTACATCCTCGTTATATTCGTTGTCATCCTCACCCACTTCATCTTTCTGAAGCTCATGAACTTGATAACATTGCCATGCTTCATACAATTCCCTACCATCATTATGTGCAGCTCGCACACTATGGGTATCACCATCATTATTACCTCCCGTTTCCTTGCAAAACGCCTCTAACTTTTTGTTAATGTCTTTAGGTCCATCACCACTAGTAAGGATTTTTATATTAGTTCCTTTTTCGCCAGGTATAGGCTTATAAAGTTTTATACGTGGACATTTACTATCTTCCTCCCACCTTTGCCACTTGTTCCCTTCCTTTCCTACTCCGCACCATGGACATGCTAGGCAATATTCTGTATGAGAAAATGTTTTATTCTCCCCATCGCCTTCGCCATCTTTTGTCATATTAATGTTTATGAAATTCACTGTTTCTTCGTCATTATTCCCTTTGTTTTGGCATGTTGTTTCCTTATTTAATAATCCCAAAAATTCATCAACGCTTCCATAGTTTTTTTCCCTTTTCAGTTTATTATAAAATTTCTTCTCGTATCCTCGATAATCTTCACTACCGGTTGCACCTTGTCTTCGCTTCATCGTACCATCACCATCTCCTTCATTTCTGTGCTTTTCCATTTCTTTTGTATATTTCCTTTTCTGTTTTAAAAATTGTTTCCTTTGATTATCTATCCATGTTCTAAAATGAGAACAAGAAAGGAAACATCCAGTACATTTATAATCCCAATGATACTTCTTTCTTCCTCTATATGTTTTTTTACAATCGTATCCATTAAGATCACAATATCGGTCGTTACCGCTTCCATCATCTCCTCGACATTTTTTTATCGCATCTGTTAATTTTTTATTTCTTTTACGGCAAAAGTCTTCCGCCCATTCTTCAAACCAACGTAAAAACTGTGGAACATAATCAAAAAAGGTAGGTGGATCGGCATTCATGCCGTTGCATCTGCATTTGTCTCTAGCTACAGATGGACCATTGCATGATGCTCGAAAATATGTATTCTTATTAGCGCTGCACGTGATGGCTTCCCATATGGTGGCTCGATTAGCGTCCCACCAATCTTCTCGTAATTCATAATAATTTGGGGCACCCCTTTTGTATTTCCTTTCTGCTTCTTCCTTCTTGTGTCCATTCTGCGTCAGGTTATTATATATTTCTCCGAAATATTCTATTATTTTCTTCTCCAATTTTTGTCTTTCTGTGTCCTTCTGACTTCTTCTTTTATTACCATGATACAGATCTCTTCCTCTTACGATATCCCCTATATCTGCAAAACTTCTTGCCAACATAGTACACATTGTATGATTTGAACCCTTATATTGTTCATCATATTGCGCACTATAATTCCTTAATGACTCTCCTTCATATTTTGCTGCAAGACACACTTCTGCCAATAAATTATTTGTTGTTATTTTTTCCTGCTTTATCTGTTGCAGATTTTTGTTACATAGAGTTAATCTTCTTAATGGAGCACATGCTCCACAGTTACTATCATTATCTTCTATTTTCTTATCATCACATTCAGCGTCACGTTCCTTAGAAAAACGCTTATCTCTTTCCGTTCCCGTTCCGCAGGAATGCCTTTTTTCATCATTCCTAAAAGGGTTATAATAATCTTCTATAAGTTGGCACGTATCTAAGTAGGCAGTTATTTCATCACTACCTTTTGCATTCTGCAGATTTCCTTTCAAATAATCTCTAAACTCCTTTGCGGACTCATGCACTTCTTCCTGTATAATCCTCCCAATGCTATCCAATAAATGTTTGGCATCTCTATCATCAATGGCACTTTCATTAGTACCACCTGGCGCCATTTTTGGTTATTCGGGACTACATGATGTCATAAATGCGCGTGCACATATACACATATACATATGTACACATACATATATACATACATATATATATATATATATATATATATATAAATATACATATAAATTGTTATACATACATTTTCTTTCATACACTGTTAGTACATACTATTATTGTCATGCATACACATTGTTACTCTAATCTACAATTGATATAGCTTGTTATCATAATCTATAACACAAAAAAAAAAACCATTATCATCAAAACATAACAACAAAAATAACAAAATTTATATTACTATGATGCCCTTGTTCTTTCTTGATTGTGACTACTACTGCTACTTTGTAGTCGTGTATATGATGCCTTCTCTACTATTACTTTGTAGAAATAGTAGTTGTGTATATGATATAGTGATTATGATTACCATCTAGTAATATTATATAGTGCTATGAATTATGTGGTAATATCATGTAATGATCGTAACTATGTTTGTTCTGATGTTATTTGGTTTCTTAGTCGTACTATATGTCATGAAGAAAAAAAAAAAAAGCCTAAAATGTAATCGATATAATGTATAAAAAAATATGGACATGTTATACATATGTATATATGTAGATATTTCAGGAATATATATATATTTTAATTTATATATATTATAAATATATGATTATGTGCGAATATCAATATTATATATCATTACTATTAACTATATTATTATAATTTTAATAATTCATCATAATAAATTATATATATATATATATATGATTTTATTATTATCTATATCATGATAATATTATAATATTTCATAATAATATTTTCCACTTATATATATATATATTATATAATTCAGTTACTATAATATATAATTATTTTTTACTATATAATTCAATTACATTAATAGCAATATACCAACATATATACGTATATATATTTATATTTTTTAAATAATATTTTACATTAATATAATTATTATATACATATATATATATATATATTTTTTCACAAATTCAATATAACATAATAAATTTAAATATTTTATCCAAAACTATGAAACAGAACATGTTATATTTAATGTATTTTTTTTATTTATATAATCCTATATATATATATTATATATAAAAAAAAAAAAAAAAAAAAAAACCTATCATCGCAGAAATATATATACATATATATATATTATTTTTATACTAGTCTATAATCATTTATCTATTTGTTATTAAATTATTTATATATATATATTTTTTTTATATGATAGACACGAAAATGTACATATTACCCTTCTACCTATATTATCTACCACATTTCTATGAACACAAATACATATATAATATGGATATATATTTTTTTGGTATTCTATCATATTTAAGGTATTATATTATAAATATTAATTTTTTTTGTTATATAATGTAGTTTATAAAATATTATAATATATAATATATAATGTATTATATATAATATATATGTACAACATCAAAAGAAAAAAATATATATAGAAAATAGAAAAACATAAAATAACATAAGAAAAGGGACTATTATATTAATAAAAAAAAAGTTATGTTTTTTTTTTTTTTTTTATTTAATTTATTTTATATAATTTATTTTATGTAATTCATTTATTTCATGTATTCCATGTATTTTATATATTTCCTTTATTTTGTATTTATAATATAAAAAAAACATTCATGTGAAAAATTATATATATATATAGATATAGTTTTCAAGAACATACCTCATTCTATATTACATATATATATGAGAAAATATTGGATAATTCTTCTATGAATTATATTATATTTTATTTATATTTCTTAAAATAATGAATGATATTACGCGAATATTTTTATTACTAGAATTGTACGTATATTAAAACATACAGGAAGCTCTTTCTGTATTTCATATATATATATATATTTCCCTATTGAAATGTACAAAAAAAAGGAAAAATTTTTTGTATCAAAACTTGAAGGCCTTATAATAAAAAAGGATGAAATTTTCCTAAATCATATATTACATGAATTTCATCTAGTTTATCTATATTTTTTATAAAAATTATATTAGAAGGTTTGAATCCATATTTTATATGCCATATATATTAAGAATAATAATTAAAAAAAAAATATATATATTTATACAAATATATAAATATATATATAACTTGATCAAATACTAAAATTTTTTTATAATATTTGTTAGGTTCCGAACAATAAACAAAATATATTATTTCATCATACGATATATATCTGAACATATTTGTTTATTCTTAATTTGATTATGTATGGCAAATAATTTCATGTCTACGCTTCTGTTATAACATATATATTGTTTAAAAATTTATATATTTTATATAGTTTAAATTGAAAGAAGAAATATATAAATGTATGGATCTATAATATTTTCATTATATTTTTATTATGCTGGTTTATTTGATATTAATTTTAATTCTTTAAAATATATATTATTACTTTAAAAATAACAACATAAAATAAAATAAAATAATTATATATATATATATATATATGATTACAAAAAAAAAAAAACTATAAATTTAATGTATATAAAAGTTATAGTTCGTTCATATAATATATACATTCCATTAATATTTAAAAAATATATTTAAGAAAATTTTTTCCCATAAATATGATAATTTTCCCCATGATATTATAATATACTTTATGTTTAGGAAAATATATATAAAATAATATATATATATATATATATATATATATATAAAAGCGAAGAATATAATAATGTATTTTTTAAATTAATATATATACATATCTTTTTCCATATATATATAATTTTATTCTCCAAATAAATTTAAACATCAACATGAATATATACATATATATATATATATATATAACAAATATTTTTCTTTTTTTTAAATATAAACATAAAATTTGTAATTTTATTTTCAAAACATTTATATTTTTATTATGATATATTTTATATATGTACATACAAGGGTAAATATATATATATATATATATTATGTGCATACATTCCATTTTATAATATTATTTTTATGTTACTATTACTATTAAGCTGCCTCAGTAGCCCAGTCGTTTGGTATGTAACTTTTCCTTGTGAGAACGTTGGTTCGACTCCGCTTGCCGACAATTTCATAAGAAAAGTTGCAGGCCCAGCTACTGAGTTACCCGGAGGGGGGCAGCGCAAATTTTTTTTTTTTTTTTCCTTTAACATATTTTTTCATAAATTATTATAAAATATATATTATAATATGTATATATATACATATTTTTTAATGCACAAATTATAATTTTTTTTATTAAAAAATATACATTATAAAAAGAAAATAACTCATTTTCCTAAATAAATAAATTTTGACATATATATATAACAATTTAAAAGAAAAAAAAGAATTGATATATGAATATATTGAATTGTGTGCGCTTTTAACAAAAATTTTAAAAATATATTTCCATTTTTTTATAAATACATATTTTTAATAAATCAACAACATTATAAGAGTTCATATATTATATGTGTTATTATTAAAAAATGTTTGAACCTTTATATTGCCACATAATATATATATATATATTTAATTAATATTAAATTATTTAAAATTTGAAAGAATAATTTAAACTAACAGAACATTAAAAATTATATCTTTTTATTCATGATTTTTACTTCTTATTTTCCCTTTATTGTTTAAAAAATTTTTATGATTTCTTTTGTCCTTATTTAAAATATTTGTGAGATATATGTAAAGATTTTATCATATATTTTCCACATTCTGTAAAAACATGATGTTAAAATAATTATATATATATGTGGCGTGAAAGGGATAGTATTATAATATTCTTTTTAGATAAAATAACAAATTATTTATTATTATTATTAAATATTTCAAAATACCATTATAAAATGACATCCAAAACGCTCAATAGAAGAACTAAGAACAATATATATATATATATATATATATATATATGTATTTTTTTTTTTTTTTTTGTTTTTGTTATTTGTGGTTTTTTCATTTTTTTTATAGTATTTAAACCATTATAGAAATAAATAATTTATAATTATTATAACATTATTGCAACTATATATATAATGAGTTACTATTATATATATTTATTTATTTATTTATTTATAATTTTTTTATTTAGCTTTCATGGTAAGAATTTTTTTTTTCTTTTTTTGGTTATATAATATCCATAAATGTCTTTTTTTAAAATTATATAATTTATATAATATTATTTTCGTGTTAAAAATTATTGTACAATATAATATATATATTATTTTCTTGTTATATCGTTTATATATTTAAAAAATATTACGTACATAAATATTTCTTATATTCTTATTTCTATAAATTTTTTTCCCTTTATTCAACGATATATATATAAAATATTATAAGTGAAATAACTATTATAATTATAATCAAAGATGTTATCCCATAAGTGTAAAATGTTTTAGTTATATCAGTTACAGCATGAATAACTACATGTGGAAAAGCACCATCACATGTTGCATGAAATTCTTGAATAGTTGCACTTATATAAAGAGCATTGAACATGTTACATATTGTAATATGAGACAAACTTGAATATATCCTACAAAGAAGACCTCCGCAACTTTCTTTGTAAATGGCAAACTTTGGATGGTCAAGAATTTGTTAACGACAGAACAGAAATGTATTCCATGGTAACATTTGTGTTTTAATTTTTTTTAATATTTATTTTTCCTTTTGTTTCTGTTATCTCTGTATTTTTACTATAAATAAATTGACACACAAGGTATTTAGTATTTGATTTTTGAACTTCATTCGTGTACATATCTGACTTTAGCATAATATTATTATTATTACTACAAAACAATTCGTACTACGTTTTGCATTATTCTTTTTCTATATTTGACGTTTCCTTTATAACATTTGCTCCTCCACTGTACTTTGCATTTTTCTTTTTCTAATACGAGCACTTGTTATGATCCATACGGATGATGAGATTGTTAGTATTTTTTTATTGCTTTTTCGTTGAATGTGTCAATTATTTTCTTACTTTTTAGGTCACTGTAATAATGGGGATTGTTGGGTTTTTGAATTTGTGCTAAGAATCTTGATTTTATCCTTGTTCTTTGTGTGAAGCTTATATTATAATGGTTATTTACAAAATTTTCCAATAAAAAGGAAATTAATAAATATATATTGAACATTTAATAATTGTTTGATTATGTATTTACGCTATTGTAATAATAATGTATTTATTAAAAAGTTAAATAATAACATTTTAACGTAATACATGTTGATGTTTAATTGAAGAAAATATTATTTTATATTTCAAATTGTATTGATCTAATTTCTATGAAATGACGTATTTTATTTTCCAACATAGAATTTAAACAATAAATTGATAAGCGCATATTTTGTTTCAATATTATGATATAATAACATTATATATTCCTTATACTTTTAATTTATTCTATGAGAATATTCATGTAATATTAAAAAAATAATAAATATGATATAAAATAAATAAATTTTTTTTTGCATTTTATATTACTTATTATTGTTTTTTCCATTTAATTTTTCTTAAAAGAATTCTCTCATATACATATATAAGAATTCCGATAAATTACCATTCAAGTACATTTTAACAAATATTATATATTTTTAATGCACATATAAATGTGTATATCAATAATTGTTATGAGTGTAAAGCACATATATATTATAATATCTCTCATGTTTTTTATCAAGCAAATAACCTTATATATATTCTAATATCATTATTATTTTTGAAATAATAGCAAAATTTCTTTTAATTAATAAAATATAATATAAATATTAAAAGCAATATAAGAAAATACTCTTTATTTGCATTTGAATTTTTATATTATTTTTTTTTTTTATTTGTTTATTTGTTTCTTGTTTCTAATCGTTCTTTTATGTTAGAAAATACTGTTTATTTTATTATGTTATGATACCAAATTAATTTATAAATTTATTATTTGTATATAAAATAGAATTTAAACAACATTATAAATATACTCCATAATAAGGTATCTAGTTTGTATCCCTTTATATAAATGTAAATAATATACTTATGTTGTATTTATAATTTATATGTTGTGAAAAATATATATTATTCGAAAAATGTAATAAGTATTCTAAAGAAGTAAATTTATATAATATTAATAAAGAAATATACTTTTCATATCATATATTCCACTATATACTACAAGTGAAATATAACAACTATATATTATGTTAAACATTCACCTAATAAATTATAATTATATATATATCAACCATATTAATATAAGTTCTTTATTTAGAAATTAAATAAAATTAATATAAATTATCTTTTTTATTAAAAAAAAAAAAAAAATAATATAAAAATTATATGATTAAATTATCATATAGCAATATAAGAAAATAAGTTATGCACATTTAATATTATAAAAAATTAATTATAGTAACATGGTTGTATATTAAATAAAAAAATGACAATACATTGAATTATTTTTAGTATGATGACACTACATATCTATGCCTTTAATATTTTGATATATTGGAGGTTTTTGTTCATTCTTTTTTTTTCTTCGATAACGTAAAATTAAACATATAATTAAAGGTATGGATACTATAATTATTATTGCAATACTGTTGGCCTTATAAGGATTAGTTAAAAATGCATTTTGAGATGTTTGTGTAAGGAAGTTTGTACCATAAACTTGAATACCTTCAGAGGTAGGTCCTTCTGCTTTTTCTGAAATAGTTTTTGTAAAAAAGGCACTTTTTCTATTGTGAGTAAAATTACATGCGAAGTTGTAGAACTTAGAATCTACGACATTCTCATCTAGAGCTCACATTGAACTACTTACTTTGTTAACTATATTAACTGGAGACATACTGTACCTATAATTTGGTGAATGTATTTATTTGTCTAAATTTATAGCACATACTTGACCCAAATAAAATATATGTTTCATTAGTTGTATAGGTTCTGTTACAGCGGATTGAGTAGCGTTTTTAAGTGATGCATGATATATTTCTGTACCACCAATTAATGCACATTCTGAAGTAACTTATCCTATTGCGTTTCCTCATTGCAAACATCCTTTTCCCACTTTTTGTGCTATCGACTTTTCGCATTGACATAGGGGCAATTCCGAAATATCTATATGATTGGCTATTACATGGAATTGCTGTTTTAATTGTTTTTGTATTTTATTTTTTAGAATAATTTGTTGAATTTTTTTTATCGCATTGTTCTTTATATTTTGGGCCTTTTTTCATCAACCTTTCGTGATGTTCTCGAAATGGTTGTGTGATTTGTTCCATTTCAGTGTCATTATCATAATTACATCTATACAACCCATTGTAGAATAAAACTCGTGATGAAGCAATTGTTTTGTTGTATATAGTTTGTTGTCATTGTATTATGAATTTTTTGGATATTTACCTAGAAAGATTTATATATATATAATGCATGTTATAATATATATATATATATATATTTATATGGATGTAGTTATTATTATTATATTCTTTATTAATTGTTCATATGTGAAAATATTACTAACATATTGAGCACATTGGGGAAAATAAGAAAATGCTAATGTAATAGATTAGATTTTATATTTAAGAATATTTTATTAGTATAATTTTCTTTTATTAAATAACATTTAAATATTTATATTATTTTATGTATCTTGTTTTTGTTTTACAAAAATAAGTTTAATAGAAATATTATATTTCTTATGATGTAATATATTTCTGTTTTCATTATAGAAATATATATATTTCATTTTATGTGAACCATGATTCCATTTTTATTTGAATAACAACAACAAAAAAAAAAAAAAAAAAAATAATAATAATAATAATATAACAAAACGTAGTATATTTTTTATAACTTGTTTAATTTGCAATTAAATTCATTTTTCTATGTATTAAGAAACATTAAAATATAGAAAAAAAATCTTTTTTTATTGAAAAAAACATGCAAAATATGTAGAACAATAGCTTTGAAGATTATTACCATATTAATTAGAAGGATTTCTATAACATATATATATATATATAACACATATTTTACCACATATTTTTGTATAATTGTAATTAAAAAAAATATAAGAAGAAATGTTGTAAATGATATTATGTAATATGCAAGTTAAATCTAAAAGTATATAAAAATGTATTAAAATATATATATTGTTAATTTAATTATTTTTATTTTTGTTCTAAATGTTATTCTATATTGTACGTTTGTCTGCAATGTATCTAGGTTATTACTAAGATGAATATGAATTTTACATTTAAAAAAATTTGAAAATTATTTAAAAGAAAAGGAAATTGTATTTATTATATAATTATATTATATTATGATATGAAGAATAATATTAATGTTTATAATTAAAAATAAATAGAAAAAGGAAAGTGGTCATATAAAATAATGGTATGTACTATATTTTTATGTGAATATTAAAATTATACAAATATAGTATATCCATAATTTAGGGATATTAAATTGGTAGATAATACATATTTTAAAATTTTAACATACATTAATTGTATATTTAAGAAATATTATGACATTATATATATATTTATATAGATAGAAGAAGTAATATATTTTTATGATATATGTATTTACTATTTGTAAAGGAAAATATTGTTAATATTTATAAGAAAAAATTTGATATAATGGTAATGAGTAAAAAAAAAAAAACAAGAACAAAAATGGAAAAGATAAAAAGTGTTATTATAATATGAAAACATTTTATTATAAAATTTTTTTTTGTTCCCTTAGAAATGATTCTTTTGTAATATTATTTTAAAAAAACTAGTGTCATATTTTATATGTTAATATGTTTGCATATATAATGAATTCTGATTTTTCTAAACTATTTATATAATTATGATTTCCTAAATATATATATTATAGTTTTGGTCCCAATGAAGAAGAAACAAGGAATTATCTATTTTATATTAAGGACAAATACATATATATAAAGATATAAATTAATAACATTTTATATTATACATATTAAAAATATGAACAAACCAATATTAAAGATGAATTTGATCAATTAAAATTATATTTATTTGTCTTAATTTATATTTTATAAATATACTTACATTCTTATTTTTATTTCATTATATTGTTAACAAAAAATATATATTTATTTTGTTATATATTAAATTACATAATACTTCATATGAGAAATATAATATATATATATTTATATTTATATAAGTTCTTTATACAAAAAAAAAAAAAAAAAAAAGAAATATAAAAATATAATATTTTAAACAAATTCATTAATTATAATATATATATATGTATATTAAATCAAACAATATGAGATACTGCAAATTAAATGTTATATCCCAACAATACAACATCATTTATTTCAATAATTTGATATATTGAAGTTTTTTCTTGATTTTTTTTTCTTCGATGACGTGAAATCAAATATATTATCATCATAACCAAAACTATAACTATTATAGCAACACGTGAAGCAACAATAGCAGTATAATAACTAGTATATGCAGTTGTTATCTTACTAAATTCAAGTGCTTCAATTAATACTGCCTTATTAGAAGCATCTTCAATACCATCTTATTTAGCTGGACCAAACCAAACTTCGCTTTTATTCAATATGACATCACAAGCAGGCTTAAGGCGAGGAGTATTCCTTAAACATGTTGTTCCAACAGCTTCTTTAGCAGTCTTAGTAGCTACAGCTATACCACTAACAGTATTATAATTTTTTGAATTAATAAGCCCTAACTATATATCCCTTGTAATATCAGAAAAATTATACATACCTATTAAATTATCCATAACAGCCTTAATACACGCTTATTTTGTCGCTGCAATAGAAGCAACCGTGGCAGCATTTGTTCACTTATTTACAGCAAGTGTACCAAATAATCCAAAACTTGGGGCAACACCTCCTAGCACATACCCACATTTCAAAAATGCTTTTTCTATGTTTTCGGCTAAGGATTTTTCACAAACACATGTTGGAATGGCGTCACTTTGTATATCAGTTTGTAACGTAGCAAATTTGTCCATTAATTCTTTTTCTATTTTATCTTTTAAAATAATTTTTTGAATTTCTTTATCGCATCGTTCCTTACATTTTTGGCGGGTAGTTTTCATCCTTTCGTTATATTCATGAAATCTCTGTTGTGTCTGTTTATTAAAATTATCCATTACTTATTTCATTTGTGGATCACTATCATAATTAGGCATATATAGGTCACATTCGCACTATAAGCTGGTAGTTGGTGTATGATGTGGTGTGATGGATGGATTTTTTGGGGGGAAACTTATCTATAAAAAGGTGTATATATATGTATGTTATAATTAGTCGTTTATGATTATATATATTTGTTATAAATATTTATATTTTTACTTTTATATGTATGCATATTTTGACTATATATATATATATATAGATATAATAATTATATATATGGTGTAGTAATATATATATATATATATATATTATAATTATATTAATCATTATTTAATACATATATAACATGGTATTACCAATATATTTAATGGACGAGCAAACAATAATATATTAATATAATGGACCTTCAATTTTATTGTGATATTTATAATAATTTATGATAAAAATTATAACGAAATAATTGATATATAATAATATATTGTGTTTTATTAAAAGAATTAATTATGTTTAAACTGAAATATAATTATATTTTTTATAATATATCACAATTAACTGCCATTATAAAAATATATTCTCTCATTGGTATCTGAATAATTTTTGCGTTACCAAAAAAAAAAAAAAAAAAAAAAAAAAAAATATAATATATCAAAATATATTACATTTTTTTATGTTTTTTTAGTTTGCAACAAAAATGAATATTTTATATTATAAAGAAAAACAAAATAATAAGGTTTATTTGGTTTTATTAATTTTCATAACAAATAAAATGGTAATTACAAACAACAAACATCATATTTATTGTTATAAATAATGTAAAAATGTGTAGAGAAATAGTTGTTCCAGGTGCACAACACATAATTTACAGCTGCGTGGAACATATATTTGAAATTCATATTGCAAGATTTATGTTCACAATATTGCAATTATATAAGAAACAGTAAGAATCATCATACACCATAATATGTTATATTAAAGAAAAAACAAATAGAGTATAAATTTTTATAACAGTTAAACGTAATATATTTTAATAATTTAATTGGGGTTCTTCAATTTTTTTTTCTAAAATTTATTGTATGATATACATTTTTTTCTAATGTGGCTAAAATTATACAAATATAAATATATAAATATATATATATATATATTATACACAGGATAAACTCTTATATTTAATAGAATAATATGTGACATTGGTCTAACTTATACCATCATATTCTATTTATAATTCAGAGATCGTAAATTATAGTTTTATATATATATATATTGTGTTAAATATTTGAAACCTTGCTATACAACTCTAAAATTCATTATATAATAATTATACTATTAAACGTTGTAACAATATAATTATAACTATATATTTTAATAATTAAATTGTATAAATTGTTATTATATATATTGAAAATATTATACGACTTTTTATAATATACAAAATACAATAAAAAAGGTATTTTTGTGTTATGTTCAATTAATAATAATATAAACAGGAAAAAAGGAAAAAAAGAAATAATGTATTTAATATATTATAAGTTAGGATGAACAAAATATTGTTCGATTTTAAAAAAGATTTTTCTGTGTAATTATATGTAATACTCAAAACATCCTTCCATTTTGTAAATGAATAATTGTGTTGGCACATCCTAATTTCAATTTTAAATTTAGGTATATTTATATATAATTATATATATATATATATGAAATGCCTCATATTTATTGTAATAATATTGAGTTTCCGATTACAACATATATATATATTATATTTCTGTTAACCATGAAGAAAACACATGTTAAGAAAAGATAAAAAAGAAAAGGAAGAAACTATATTATTTTATATATGTAGTTATAAAATTATAGAATAATTTAATATATATATATATATATATATTGATTATATTTTGATTAATTTTTAATTTATATTTATCATTATTAAAATAAATAGTAAACACCTTAATATATGAAATAATATATATCTATATAAGAATTATTTATTAAGCTAAATGATTTAAACAATTATTAACATATTTAAATTGTATATATGTTTAATTATATTTACATACGTGTAATTAAATATTATTATTATAAAGATAAACGTTTTTATGCCTCCTTTGTCCAATTACTATAAAATGTAATAGTTTGTTGAAAATTGTTTCGTCAATATCTTCTCATTTAATATTATTTTTTTTTTTTTTTTATATATATTAATAATAGGATATATTTATTATTCTAACGTATATATAAGTATATATTTGTGTACTATACTGAATAATATTTTTATATAAAACAATATATATATGTAACATATTAAAAAAAAATTAGTAATTTCATTAAAAATACATTTTATAAAACTTTGTTAAAATAAAAAGAATAAAATAATCTAAGAGAACCATGATAGTATTAACATATATATATTTATACACAACATGGGGGCACTAACATAAATCTCACTCATTTTTATTTATATGAATATTATAATGGTTAATTATGCATTTTATATATGAATACGAATCATAATAATAATGGTAGCATAACATATTTTAGAAATAAAAATAATATCACATATGTGAATAAGTTGTTTTTCATACAAATTATATTGAATCCTCTAAATGTTATAACATAACAATTATGTTGATAATATAAATGTAACATTCATATTATATAACTTATTTATCATTAAAAAAATATATATTCAAAATATGTGTCTTTTCTAAAACCTAAATGTATTGAAAACACACGTTATATAATTGTAAATAAAACGAATAAAGAGATTTTTCAAATATGTGCATTACTTATTTTTATAATTATTTTATTTGGTAATTCTAAGCGGTTGTACATAAACAAAATATATTCTAAATATTATGCGTACATATTAATCCTACTATATATATATATATATATATATATATATATATATAATAGTAAAAAGACTAAGAACTTAATACAAATTTGTACTTTAAATAAGCATGAAAAACTTATAAATAATTCCTAAATAATAACATACTATATTTAGCATATATATATATATATATATATATATCTTTATTTACATGTATGTAAATTTTAATACATATATTTCACATAAATGTAAGAATAAAACATATACATCAATGGAACATATATATATATATATATATATACATTTTTAGTTATTTTATTATAATATGCATGAAATATACAAATGTGCAATAAAATATTTTGATTAATGTTAATATAGTGATTAATTATATTATATATGTATTATACCAATATATATAATATATGTAATATTTATTTATTTATTACACTTTTTGTTATTTTGTTCAATTGTTTATTATAAAAACAAGAATTATAACAAATATAATAACTACAAAGAATACAAAAAAATTCATAAAAAACTAAGAAAGAATCAACAACAACAAAAAAATTAAACAAAGTGGATAGAGATATTTTTATTAATATAACAGTAATTTTTTTTTTCTTTTTAGATGTATTCTTTTGACATTATTTATATATATATATGTATATTAGTTTTCTTTTTATAATAGAATTTTATATAAAGAAAAAACAAAACATGAAAATCTAAATTAAAATATAAAACAAACAAAAAAAAATTATAATAAATAATAAAAATAATAATAATATATTTTTTTTTCTTATTTGTTATTAATTTAGGTACAACATGTACTATATATATATTTATTTTCCGATATGTACGTAACAATATATATATATATATATATATTTATTTATTTATTTTTAAATAAATGTATTTGTACTATTTATCTTTTTATGTATTTGCATTTTTATATATATTTTTTTAATAATTTATATGTTTAATCTAAATAATATTTATTACTAATGTGATTATAATTAATATATATAACACTACATATATATATATATATATATATACATAACACTGTACATATACATAAGATTGTATATAATAATCCCACAACATTAAAAAATATAATATAACATAATCATGTTATATATATATATAATAATAATATAATATAATTTATAATACTAAAAATCAAATACAAAGAAAATACATAGAAAATACATAAATATTCAACAAATAAAAAATATAATATAAAGAACAAGTAAAAAATATAATATAGTCTACAAAAAAAAAAAATATATAATATAATCCACATATAAAAAATATAATATAAATTCCACAAATAAAAAATATAATATAACGCACACATAAAACAAAAATATATATATAATTCACAAATAAAAAATATATATAACACCTACAAATGAAAAGCACAAGAAAAAAAAATATATATATAAGTATTAGATATCCCACATATCTGCTATAGGATATTTCTCTTTCACCAATTTGTGATTATTTACATCCATTTCAATTTGTACTTTACTAGGTACATCCTTATTATTATGATCAACATGTATGTTATCATCCACAGATGGTTTATCATCTTCATAAATATCGTAATAGGGTTCATTATATTTTTCCATATCATCCAAGATATTATCCATAGAAGAATCATTAGGGTATATATCCATATTTGAAAATTCATTTATAGGTTTAGGATCATCCATATGTATTTGTATCGAAACATCAGTATTCAACATTTTGTTATCACTAGGGTGAATGTTACCACTATTATTATCTTTATTCCATTCTTCTTTCAACTTATGTAACATTTCCTCCTTATTGTTACTCCACTTTTCGCACATATCTCTATGTCTATCTAACCATTTATGGAACAAATTCAACTGATTATCTATAGGATCACTATATGTATGTTTTGCAACCACATATGTACTCGTATTTTTTGTAAGTTGTGTCCCAAATAATTCGTTTTCTTTTCGTTTCAGTATTTCATCATATATATCAATATGATTACCACTATTTAGCGAATCATTAATTAAATCAATACCAATATATGGACCATTTTTACCACTATAAGAACCATTTTTATCACTATATGAACTATGGTTACCAATATGAGAACCAAGATTACCACTTAATGAATCATTTTTACCACTATAAGAACCATTTTGACGACTATATAAATCACGGTTATCACTATAAGAACCAAGATTACCATTATATAAATCATTTTTACCACTGTTAATCATATCATAATTGTATTCTTCTCCAGTATATAAATTTCTATCATGAATAGACATAATAAAAGGTTTTTGGTCCACATTATTATCTGACGGGGTAGGATGGGTATTATTATCCACATTATGACCTAAATTTTTTGGTTGTGTATTTGTCGGAATATTTCCACCTATATTATTGTTGGGTATATCCTCTTGTATATTTTCTAAATATTGACATATAAAATTTTGTTTCAGTTCATTCCACTCATCTTCTGTAAAATTATTACTAGGTATATCATTCTGTATAATATCATTTTGTGTATCCCTTTTTGATGGTTCCAGAACAACTTCTATCAATGTTTTATATTTGGGAGCAGCACCTGATATATGGGTATCTATTTCTTCATACTCGCTCTCTGAGGAGGTTACATCAGTAGTATCAGACATAAATGCATATTTGTCTTCGTCTGTATCTCCCTCAATATATATGTAACGTTTTCCTCTATGTTTACCACTAGAATAAGGTATATATCTATTGGATGAAGGTTTTGTCGGCATTCCATACTCTCCTTTGGGTATTTCAATAACACGAAACATGTCCACAGGAGATTTCGTTTTTTTCTACAATAAAAAAGGTATATATGTATATTCGTATTTATGTATGTATGTAGGTACATGTTGGTAATATTTTTTTTATTTTTTTTGATAAAAATTTGTTTTTTTTACATTTTTTATTTTTATATTATTTAAATTTTGATTTAGTTCTCATTGTATAATATATATATTTTTTTTTGTATTTTATTTGTATTTTTTTTCTCTAACAATTTTATTTTTCAATATATTTTTATTTTTTTTTTAACATTTTTTTTTCCCTATATTTTTTTATTCTTTTTTCCCTATATTTTTTTATTCTTTTTTCCCTATATTTTTTTATTCTTTTTTCCCTATATTTTTTTATTTTTTTTCCCCTTTTTTTTTAATATTCTGTTCTCCACCTTTTTTTTAACATTTTTTCCTCTTCTTTTTTTTTCTATATTTTTTTATTTTTTTTCCCCTTTTTTTTTAATATTTTGTTCTGCACTTTTTTTTTAACATTTTTTTCCCCTTTTGTTTTTTAACATTTTTTTTTCCAAAATTTTTTAATTTTTTATTTTGCATTGTTTTTTCCTTTATTTTTATATTGTTTTTTTAACATTTTTCTTTCGCTTTCTTTTTCTTTTCTATCTTTTTTTTTTAAGAACTATATTTCTATATTTTTGTGTTTTTATATGTCTATATTTCTATGTTTTCATATTCCATTTTTTTATTTTTTCTCTTTTTTCCTTCTTTTGTCCTATTTTTTTTTTAAGAACTATATTTTTATATATCTGTGTTGCTTTTTTCCTTTTTTTTCTTTTTTTTTAGCAACTATATTTTCATAAATTTTTTTTTTTTTTTTCTCTTTTTTCATTTTTTTTTTACTTTTTTTAAGAACTATATTTTTATATTCCTTTTTTCTTTTTTTTATTTTTTTTAACAACTATTTTTGCATATTTTTTTTTTTTCCTTTTTTTATTTATGTAGTATATTTCTATATTTTTGTATATTCCTTTTTTCCTATTTTTTTATTTTTTTTAACAACTATATTTTTATATTTTTATTTCCCTTTTTCCCTTTTTTTTTTCCTTTTTTTAAGAACTATATTTCTATATTTTTATATTTCTATATATTTCTATATTCCCTTTTTATCTTTTTTTTTTTTCATATCTTTTTCTCTCATAAATACATATATACAAAACACATATATACCACAAATCTCACACACAAAACAAAAAACACATAAATACCTTTAATAACCAATAACTCATCGCTGTAAACGCAATGCCAACACTCCAGGCAATGGTATTAGATATCATCGCATTTTTTAAGGGGGGGGTTATGGGTATTTCGAACAATTTTGGGGGTTCCTCTTCACGTGGGGGTTGTTTTTGTGTTGTTTTTTTTGCCACTTCTTTTTTTGGTTTTGGTGGTGCTTTATCTTTTTGTTGCGTTGGTTTGGCTGGGGCTTTGGGTCCCTTTTTGGATTTGTCGTTGGTTTCTTCCTCTTTTTTCTCTGGGTCTTGGGATTCGGGTTGTATGGATGAGGATTCGTCCACGGTGGGGTTTTCCTCGGGTCCCGGTAAGGGGGCACCATCTCCTGCTGGTGGGGGGCTATCAATATTTTCTGTTGTCGATATTTTTTCACCATCATCTGATGCCGATTTTTTTTCATCATCTTTTACTTCTTCTTCTTCCTGTACTTCGGGTCCAGGACTGGGATCGACTGCCTTACAATCGCCTTCCTCTTTCACTGGTTCTTTTTGTATTTCTGGACAAAATCCTGGTTGCTTGTTTGTTTTGTCGTCCTCTTCAAAGGGTAAGTCCTCTTCGTCATCGGGTTCGTCAGGTGTGGAGGGGGGGTTTTCATCACACTGTGCTTGGGTTTTGTCACGAGGTTTGGCGTTAGACGTTTTTATTTCATTTTGAAGCTTCTCAAGCAAACAATCTATAATATCTCTTTTTTTACCCTTTTCTTTGTTCGCATCTGCATTACAATGTCTTGAATCCTCGAACGCAGTTAAAGCAGTACAGGGTTCTATAGCTGTGTTAATTGTAACATTAATTTGAGATTGCAATTGCTCCAAAAAATTTCTAACCAAAGATGTCATGTCCTTGTCACCATTGTCAGGTTTTGTTTGTAGGTAATGGTCTTTAATTGTTGTCCATTCTTTTCTTTTATTTTGTATCCAGGTTTTTGCACATTTACATCTTTGTTGACAATTATATTTACATGTGGATCCATCACAATTTTTCGTACATGGCCTTAATTTTTTTCTAATTTTATTATAATCTTCTAAAAAATATTCTAACCAATGTGTGATCAATACTCTAATTTGTATAATGTGTTGATTTTTTATACCATTATTAGAGTTTTTCGGTTTACATACATATACATCACATACATTATGACATAACCATTCATCTTTTCTAATGCCTTTAAAAATATCTGCTCTTTGACAATTCTCTGAACCACTGGGAAATCCACTTCCACTCTTGTCACTCACGAGCATAGTAAAATCGTCAACGGATTTCCCCATTGTTTCAATATTAGTTTTAGTAATAGCCGTTATTCCATTGCAGTTCCTTTTTGTATGAGCCGGGCAATCACGCTTTTCACAATTTATCTTAAATTCAGTACATGGACCACAATGTTTTGCAGGTTCAAATGTATCATCCTTATCCTCAAATATTTTTTGATTATCCGATTCATGCTCATTAATATTTTTACATGATCCTATATTTTGTAAAAATTGTACAGCTGTAGTGAACGTTGTTTTTAGTTTTTCAGAAAATATACTATCATGACTATTACGTTGAGCATCCTTATTACGTTCAGCATCCTTTTTTTGTTGTTCATATATGTTATATTGTTTATCGTATTCAGTTTTTTTTGTTTCTATCCATTTTCTATAAGATCTACAATGTCTGGCACAAGTAGGATATTCAAAACCCTTAAAAGTACTAGGATTCTCATTAAGAATCTCATTACACGCTTCCCCATAACCATCACATTTTTGTTTGCTACCACTATCATCCATGCACTCCTTCTTCAACACTTTCAACCGCCTTCGCCTCTCGCGACAAAAAATCTCGCCCCATTCTTCTAACCATCGAAAAAACGTGGGGCGTTCAACAAAATCGGTGAGGGGAGGGGCGTCACCAACGGATTTTTGGCCGCCACCACTCTGTTCATCGAGTTTGACGGTGTCGTAACCGTAGTCGCTTGTGAATGTGCCACCGTCCGTATCCTGTTTTTCACCGTTGTTGTTTCCAAAAAATTTGTTGTAAACAGTGGGATCCCTTGATGGTGCGAGGTTTCCATTTTCTTTATATGTCAATGCACATATCATCCCTTTCCATATATCAGGTCCATGTTTTGTCCAAAAATTTTCACACAGTTCTTTGTCTCTGGATGTAGCTGTGAAAGGATGGGAGGGACGAGGTTGGTCGCTACCACTATTTTCTTTTAAAGCAGATGTTATTTTCGCTTGTATTTTATCCATAGCTTCTTTGTCCCTTTCACTAAGAGCCTTATCCACTATATCCGTGTTATTACCGAACAGGATATCCCTATAATCTCCTAATGTATAGAACATCCGTCTCTTAAATTCATCAGGAATTTTTCCTTCGTCCAATTTCTTTTGTGGGTCTTTTTCTTTTTCGTCTTCGTCTTCTTCCTCATCATGGAGTCTTACCGCACCTCCCACTCCCTCCTGTGGCTTCTCCTTTTCTTTTTTATATTTATGCCACAAAAAATACGTCTCAACAGCTGCGCTCTGTATAAACGCCTTTCGGAGGCGAGACGACCACGGCGTGGCCGTAGTGGTATCACCATTACGTGGCGACTCATTACCTGCGGCTTCACCACTAGCTTGTGTCCCCTCTTGGTCCGCCCACTGTTCTAAGTGTCCCACGTACATTTTACGTCTCCTCGGCGGGACACAAATGGAACCATCTTTATCACTACTAGTGGGATTACCACCACAGTACCACCCCCAGTTTTTGCCCCTGTTATATTTTAGGTCACATGCGTCTTTAAATTTACTTGGGTCATTAAATAGATCGGATACTATAGTGCACGGATCTGGTAGTGATGATGGAGGTACTACTGGTGCTGTGGCATCTGCGGTGTGTTCGGTGTCGTTCGCGTTTTCCTCTTGTGCTATTTCTTCCTCCTCTTCTTCGTCGTCGTCGTCTTCTTCATCTTCGGAGGGGTGACCGTCTTCGCCAGGTAGCAAGGACCGTGCGAGATTTCTATCTTCTTGTGCACATGTATTCTGTTTTTGTAGACATGTATTGGCATCCTGTTCTTCGTGCTTCAGTAATTTATCAATTGGAGTGTTCAGTTCCTTGTCGGCAACAACAGATTTGTCCTTCTCTTCTTCTTCACGTTTTTTTTCCTTTTCCAACATTTCTTCAATTCCTTGTATTTCCTTGGCATCCCCATAACCCCCTTTAATATTTGTCAAAAGATCCTCTAATTGTAAAACATATTCAAGAGTTGTGATAGGATCTGTGTCTGTTTCTTCTTTAATACCTTCTTGCGTGTCAAAATGTTCTTTTATTTGTTTCCATTCTGCTTGTTTTCGTGTTATCCATTTTAAAAAACAATTGCAATCATTATTACATTTTCCGTTATTACATTTCACTGCTTTGGCTTTATCTATACACTTACCAACTTTGTTTCTCCAATACATAGAATCGTTCAAAAAACGTCTTATCCAAAAATAAAAAAAATCAACGAAAAGTTTTTGCAGTTCTTCAGGTTCGTCTTTAGTCTTTTTTTCCTTTTCCTCTAATTTTTTTTTATTTTTGTCCTTTTTTAATATACATAATCCGCCTGCATTTTTTATATAGTTTGCATCCTCCTCTTCATCTTCATCGTCACTATCTTTATTTTCATTTTTATATTCCTTTACATATTTATGTTCATAACATTTCCATGCTTCATAGAATTCCTCCTTGTCGCTATCACTATTACTTTTATTTAATTTATCACAAATTTGTTTTATTTTTGTTTCTATATCTAGGCGTTTATCACCGAAGGAAAGAACCTTTATTTCATTACCCTCGGACTCATTTGTAATTGTATAATGTTTTTTACTATCGCAATTGCCCTTATTTTTCTGTTTCCATTCCTTATCCTTCCATTTCACTCCACATCCGGGACATACTTCACAATATTTCGAATGATAAAACGTTCCTTCATTATTAATATTTTTATTAAAATTATCATTAAGATTTTTAGTAAAATCAATTTTTTCCTCTTTTCCATTAATTTTTCTGCATACATCTTCATTACTTAATAAATCTAAAAATTCCTTAACGTCTATATTTTTATCTTTTAGTTGGTCATAAAATTTTTTCCCATATCCTTCATGATTTTCAGGTATACTTCTTTTTTTCCTTCCCTTAACTGGTATTTCATTTTTGTATTTTTCTCTTTGTTTTATAAATTCTTTTTTCTCGTTATCTATCCATTTTTCATACAGACGACACCAAACAGAACAGTTTGTACAATGTTCACCTACAACAAGTTTACCTTTTTTATATATAGTTTTTGTGCAATCGTAGCCATTACCACTACAATATTTATCATCATGATCTCCACGACAATTTTTTTTTACATCTTCCAATTTTTTTTTTTTTTTACGACAAAAGTCTTCAGCCCATTCCTCGAACCATCTCAAATATTGAGGCACATAGTCAAAATAGGTTGGAGGATCTGCACCAAAGGCTTTACACCGGCATTGGTTTTGAGCTTGAGACAAATATCCACTAGGAGTACTACACGTTTGTCGAAAATATTTATCACCCGTGTGCGTGCTGCATGTTATGGCTTCCCATACTGTGGCACGATTCGCGTCCCACCAATCTTCTCGTAATTTATAATAATTTTTAGTATCATTGTAGCGAGCTTTTGCATCCTCCTCTTTCACATTCTTCTCTTTGCCATCCTTCACGTCCTTCATCAATTGTTGATATATTTTCTCAAAAATATCTTTCAAATTCTTGTCTAATTTATCTCTTTGTTCTCTTTCTTTCTTATTACCACGAAATACATCCCTTCCTCGTATAATGTCTCCTATATCGGCAAAACTTCGTGCCAAAACTGTACATATTGTAGAACCATAATTATCTGTATGATGACGTCCATGTTGACCTTGTAATGATTCCCCTTCATAGTATGCTGCCAAACACACTTCTCCCAATAGATCATTTTTATCCGTGATTTCCTTTGTTTCTATATTTTCCAAATTATGATCACATAAATGTAATCGTCTGACTGGAGCACATGCGCCCCCCCTCTTACCATCATTACCTTCTATTTGTTGATCAGTGCATTGGCCACCAAGTGTATCCGAAAACCGTTTTACATCTTCTCCTTTTGCATCTTTTCCTGTTCCGCACGGATACCTGTTAGCATCACCACCAGCACCATTAGCACGTTCATAATATTGTTTCACAAGGTCGCATGTTCTAATGGTGCTAACTCTTTCCTCACTAGTATTTGTTGCTTTCTGCAAATTTCCTTTCAACTGATCTTTATATGTTTCAGCTTCCTCTTTTACTTTATCGTGCACTATTTTCCCTATACTATCCAATAAATGTTTGGCACTTTGTTCATCAATGGCACTTTCAGTAGTACCACCGTGGGGAGCCATTTTGTGGTACTTTTTTGGTGACTACATGATGTATTAAATGCGCGCACACATACACATACGTATACATGTATACATATATACATATATACATATACACATATACATATACGTATACATATACATA
>LT990233.1:678254-690754 GCA_900257145.2 Plasmodium billcollinsi
ATATGTATTTCTCATTTTTGTTTTTTTAAATAATATTATTATTATATATGACGCATTCGCATATAAATAATTGGTCCATAATATAAATGAAAAAAATATATATTCAAATATCATTATATAAATGTAGTTATTTATTTATAAAATGGGACAACTTTTTTTTTTTAATGTTATAACAGCAGCATTTATAAGATAACACAAATATTTTTTATAACATAATTTATCCTATTAGAGTAACATTATTTATGCTTTCCATTTTTTTTTAACTTATAATTATTCTATATACAAAATTTTTCATAAATATTATTAATTTTCTCTTTTATAATTATATATAGAATAAAAATATATTATTCCTTATATTAATTACTATATATAATGTTGCGCGTTATTTATTTAATATACATAATAATATAAGTTTACAAATTATATCTTCATTAACACTATTTTTAAATATAAATATATTATTAAACTATCATAAATACTGAACAAATGATATCAAATTCTTCAATATATATATAAACAATATTAAATAATCCCTAAATTATAAAAAGAACATTTTTGTATAACATACAAGCATTATTTAATATATACTATATATATATATATATATATATATATATATTATTTTATGCATATTTTTCACTTTAAAAGTTTTTTTTATAATAACCAATATTAATATATACTCTATACATCTTACAATGTAAAATATTATTTTTAAAATATTTTTAAATATATATATAAATTCATATTAGTAATATCTTAGATACATTAGACACTGAGAATATTCTCATACAGAATATATATTAAAAACAATAAAAGAAAATTAAATTAATAAAAAATATGTGTTAAATTATGCTTGTATAAATTTTTTTAGCTATGATCTTTATTTTTAACATTATATAATATTATTTACAATATTTCTTGTTATATATATTTTTTTTTAATTACAATTATACAATGTTATATGTTAGAATATCTATTATATATATGTTACAAAACCTTCTAATAAGTATTATAAAAACCTTTAACAACTATTATTTTACAAATTCTTATGTTATTTGTAAGGAAAACGAATTATTTGTTACTATATTGTAATAGGTTCTTAAGAAGAATAGATATATATATGTTTATTATAATTTATCCTTTCATATACAATTAAATTTAATTACAAATTAAACAAATTATAAAAAATTTTAAATATTTTATTATATTATACTTTTTTTGTAGCAAAATAAATATTGAGATTCCAATAAAGAAACATATATTTGTATAATTGAAATTTATTATGTCATATTAAACAATTACAATAACACCATATATAAACCATTTTTTTATAAATAAATTAAAAAAAAAAATATATAATATAAAATAAAATACATTATTATGTGCCAAGTACTTTTGTAATTTTCCTATATTTATATAAGTATAAAAATAAAAAAAAAAGTCTATTACTTTATTATAATTTTTACTTCCATAAAATTCATTTTTATTTTCATCATAATATATATATACATCTAATAATGATTATTATTATAGTATATATATATATATATGTTAAGTCCAAAATTACATCTGCGCATACCAATCTTTTTCGTGTTATTGATATACCCCAAAACGATTATGGAATACCTACAAAACCTTCACCAAATAGGTACATACCATATAGAAGTTCTCAATATAAAGGCAAAACATACATGTACATGGAAGGCGATACAGACGAAGAGAAATATATGTTCATGTCTGATACTACTGATATTACATCTTCATCGGAAAGTGAATATGAAGAAATAGACACATATTTACCGCATAGTGGTCATCCACCAAAATATAAAACGTTGATTAAAGTAGTAATAAAACCTAGTCAAACATATGATGTACAGGATACTCATACAGATCATATGGTGGATACTAATGACACCCCTATGTATGATAAACATTATAGTAATAAACTTACAGATAATTAACGGAATCAACTGAAACACGATTTCATATCGCAATATATAGAACATGTAATACCTGACGTATCTACGGAGTTACCATTAAATACACAACCTAATATTTTAGATAATAAGTTGGATGAAAAACTTTTTATTACATCCATTCAAGATAGAGATTTACATGGTAATGGTGAAGAAGTTACTTATAATATTAACTGGAATGTTCCCGAAAATATTAATAAGACTACTAATATCATGGAAAATCCGAAATATTTTTCACCAAACCATAAATATTCTGGAATTGATTTAATGAACGATTCGCTAAGTTGTAATCATCATATATATGATGAAATACTCAAACGAAAAGAAAACGAATTATATGGGACAAATTATGCGAAACATACGAGTATATATAATGTTACCAAACCAACACGTGACGACCCTATAGATAGTCACTTGAATTTGTTCCATAAATGGTTAGATAGACATAGAGATATGTGCCAACAGTGGAGTAACAATAAAGTGGATATTTTGAATCAATTGAATGAAGAGGGAACTATGGAACATAAGGAACATCTGTTGGATATACCGCCATCAACTCTTGATGATATTCACAAAATTAATGATGATACATATAATATCATTAGTAGAAACAATATATATATATATATATATAGTCATGACGATAATGACAAAACCCCCATGGATAATCTTTGATCAACAAATATCCTACCTAATGATCTTCCAAGGCCCCAAAATAATGGATTGCACACAAATAATTTACTCACAAATATATCTATGGATATACATTTTGATGAACAAAATATATATATGGACGAAAATAATAATAATGTGGAAAACACTAATGTAACAGGTAACGATCATTTAAAAAATTTGTACAATTTTTGATAATATAGAAAATAATTATCATGAAATATATGATCATCATTTAATTGATAATGAAGACAATTATATGGATCCAAAAAAGGAATGTTTTTAGAGAATCTATTAATAAAAAATTAAAGCAGAAACATATTCTCATATCTAATATCTGGAATATATAATATAACAAAAATATATGTATATATATATATATATATATATATAACGAATTTTTTTTTTTTTTTTTAATTATAAAAAAAAAATTATGGATATATTTTTTATTTTGACATTAAATATTTTGATGCTATACATTTAATGTTTGATTAATATTAAATATATATAAATGATTATTATTAAATTACAAAAATTGAACGAATATTTTAAAATAACAAAGATGAAATATTTTGTTTTTTTATTCATAATATTTCCTGTTTATTTTTTTATCGCTTGAAATAATTTTTATGATTTCTTTTTTTTTTTCATCCAGAATATTTGTTATGTATGTGTAAAACTTTTTCATATATTTCTCAATTTTTCTAAAAAAATAAAAATAAAAATAAAAAATTATATATATATATATATATATATACATATATATTGTTTTTTTTCCGTTTTATATATAATTGATTCCTTTTATTTAATTTTTTATTTATTTTCCTTCTAACGTTTCTAATTTTTTAACAATATGTGAATTATTATAATGAAAGGTCATATATAATATATCATTATTTATATTCATATACATTTTATAATTTGTGATATAATTTTCATTAGGTTTTTCTTTTCCTTTTGTGGGTTCTACATTAAGATTATTATATACGTTGTTAATTTTTTTCATTATATCATTTAAATCATCTAAAAAAATTCATTCATATAAATATATATATATATATATATATGTGTGCATACATTTATATTTTTAATCTTTATTTTTCTTACAATTTACGGAATTATCTGTATATTCAATTTTTATTAAACTTGTTGCTTCTTTGTTTCTATCTTTGATGTTATCTTCATTATGTCTATAATAAAATAAAATATATATATTGTGTCATTTTAAAAATATAAAATTAATACCCTACATATATATATAATTGTACCGTTTAATTTTCATTATTTTACTAAGAAGATATGTTAACACTATAATATATATATATATTATACATAGAAATATATAAATTCATATGTAGTTAAATATTTATAATATATATATATATATATATATATATATATATATATTATTGTATATGCTATCATCTCATATCATTAATAATGTTACTTATTCGGGAGTAAAGAAAAATTACAAGGCAATAAATTTAAAATATGAATGAAAAATATAAAATTGTTATATAAATTTTCATAAAAAGAATATAAAAGATTTGCTAGTATAATTCTCATGTTCAAAACATATTGTTCAAATAGTTTTTTTAATTCCCTTTTTCTTCTTGTAATACTATTAGGATTATCATCCCTAATTTTTATTTCTTCACTTAATTCATCAAATGTTTTCTTAAAATTTATTTGCAAAAAATTAATTCTATCTCTAAAATATAAATATACATAATATATATATATGTATGTGTGTATGTATGTATCATATTAATGTTTTATAATATTTTAATACACATAATTTATTTTTTATTTTCTTTATATTTACTTGCTTAATTTCTCGTGATGTTCATAAATGTGAAAAAAAACAAAATAGCTAATTTTCTTTGATAAAACTTTTAAATAAATAGCTAGCTGAAAAATGTCATCAATATACTAAAAAGAGGGGGAAAAATAAAATAAGAAATATTCACCAAATGAACGATATTTATAAATCTCAACTACTAATAAGCAAAGGAGCACACACACATAAATAAATATACATACATATATACGCACATATATATATATATATTTATTTATTTATTACGTTATACTCTTCCTTTTTAATTATTCACTATATTATACTACAAAACTTACTTCATTTTGAACCTTTTGAAAATTCTTATTGTTCTTATCAAACGACTGTAAACTTATAATTTGAGAAAAAAACTTTTCAAATAAATCAAATATAATTTTTTTTTCAAAGTGAAATAAATTAGTTAATTCTATTTTATAATATAAATGATTTGGTAAATATATAAATGAAGACATGGACTTTTTATTTATCTTTATATTTTGAATTTGCATTATATTATTTTTTGGACTCTTTTCATTTAATATATGATTTTTATATATCATATAAGACATATCATATGATATGTATAATAAATGTTGAGGATTTTCTTTCTTTTCCTTCATAATATTATTATAATCATCAATTTGGATAACCTTACAAATATAGTAAATGATATATACACAGATATATAAAAAAAATTTAATATCACAATATTTTTTATTGATAATATAACTTGTTATATAAGTTTGAATGTCTTCTTTGCAATTAAAGATTTTTGGTTCATATGTATTTTTCTGTTTATTATATTCTTTTAAATTTTTAACATTAAAAAAATTATTTTCTTCATTTTTATTAATATCAAACATATTATTTAAATGATTGAATTTTTGGTTATTATTTTTTTTTATATTTTCCTCATTACGTTTCTCAATTTCAATAACATTTTCTACTTTTTTAAATATACCCTCATCTTTTTGTTCATACTTTAATTTATTTATGAACATTTCGAATGTGATCAATTTGTCATTATATTCTTCAATATTATTATTTTCAGAGAAAAGTAAATTATTAACATTTTGAAAAATCTTAAAATAAAAAAAAAAATTATTTACAATAGAATTATTAGATTTGATATCTAATTCGTAAATATTTTTTATTTTCTGGAATATATTTATTTTATAAATATAATTCTGTATATCTTTAAATTTGTTCTCAATATTTATGTTGTCAATATGAGAATTCATATTTTTATCTTTTAATATAATAATATTATCATTATTATTATAAGAAGTATTATTGTTCTTCTTATATGTTCCTTTGCTCACATTTTTATTTTCCATAGTATATAATATATTCATTTTGTTATTTTTTAATACATTTATATTACCATTAAAATTATGATTATTATTATTATTATTATTATTATTATTATTATGGTCATTTTTTATTTTATTTTTATTTCCATTTTTTTTTTTTTTTTCATTAGCATCTACCTCTTGTTCTTGTAAAACATTTTGATATTTTCTTTTTACGTTTTTATAAGAAATAATATCTTTTTTAATATGATAAATTAAAACATAAAAGATTAAAATGTTATTTTTTATTTCTTCTTTTATAGTTAAATAATTTATCATTTCATTATTTGTAGACATTTTCTTATGTCCTTCATCATTTATATTAATTTTATTATTGGTACATGTTGATTTTATAATTTTGATTTTATTATTAAATATATAAACATTTGCACTGTACAAATTATCTATATCTTGTTTCTTTTTTATAACAGATTGTACAAATTCGTTAGAACATTTTATTCTTTTTATAATTTCTTCTTTATCAAAATTTTTCCCATCAATTTTAACAATCATTTCATAATACTTTTCTAATTTTTTTATTTCTTTATTTAATTTATTTATCATATTTTCTAATTCTTTCATAAAATTATTATAAGTCTCATTAAATTTTTCAAACAATGATACATATGTTCTATAAAAATTATCAAAATTTTCTATTTTTTCTGATAATGTTTTTTCTATATTTTTGATACAAGTTTGTATGTTTTTTTCTTCTACTGAATCATTTATAATATTTTTGTACATATGAATTAACTCATTTAATCTGTTTGTAGATATTACATATATTTCTTTATTTTTTAAGAATTTCTCCTTCAATTGGTCATAAACTTGATTTATGTTTATCTCATTTTTGTTGATTATTTCGTATAGGTGTGTTTCATCTATATGCTCAAAATAATTACTATATTTTATCTTTTCTGTAGTTGTTTTTATTTTTAACAAATATTCAAACAAAATGTTTTTGAAATATTCATAATAATTTGTTATAAAAGGTTGAAAACTTTCTTTGAGATTATTAAAATTGAATAAAATGTTAACATAATTTATAGATGTATCAAACCATAACTGCGGCAACAATAAAAAAACATTCGAATCTCTATGAACTATAATATTTTCATCTTTTTGTTCTGATATATTTTCTTTTTTCTTTTTAATATTTCTTGAAATTATTTGGCTTTTAATATAACTAATATTATTTTGTATCAGACTTTTGTGATATATACAGTAAGGTTGAATATTAATATTTGTATTATTTTGTTCTACCTTTGATTTGTTTTTGTTTTTTTTTGAAATCCTATTACTCTTACAATTCTTTAATAACAGTTTTATATTATATTCATAATTTGTATACACATATTGAATAATATTTGATATATCATAAATATATACATATTCTCCATTTATAAATTGATTTATTAATTTTATTTCATTCTCCTTATTTTTATTATTATCCTCTTTTAAAATAAATTCTTGTGTCTCATTATATATATCATTCGACTTTTTAACATTCTCAATTTCTTCATTTTGGCTAGCTATTTTTGTATAATCATCATTATCATTATTTTTTTTTTCTTTTTTCTTTTTTTTATTTTTTTTTATATTTTTTTTTTCCTGATCATTTTGATTTTCATTTTGGCTAGCTATTATTTTGGTTTCTTTTAATAAAGAAAAAAAAAATTTGGAAGAATATTCCTTTAAATCTGTAGCAATAAAATCAGATAAATATTGTACTTTTTCATTTATATTTTTAATTATTTGTTTTAATTTGTCCACTAGGATATTATTCATATTTATTAAATTGTTTAATTCAATATAATCTTTACATTTTAAACAATTTTTTACATTTTCATTGTATTGTTTAAAATGTACATAATAGTTTATTTTTAACTCTTCATTTTCCTGTTTGCACTTGAAAATATTTTCGCACATTTTATTTTCAATATTTATATTGGATAAGTGTAAATGAGTTCTTAACATTTCTATAAATTGAAAAAAGGATAATAAAAAATAATCATCTCTTAAATTTATAATATTATAATAATTTAATATATTTTCTATATATTTTTTAAAAGTAATTTTATTTTTATTAAGGAGTGCAAGACTATCTTCTTTGCTATATATCCTTTTATTATCTTCTTCACATGTTAATGTTTCATTATTTATATTATTTATTATAATATTATCATTTATATTATTATCATGATTAAATTGATAATTAACTTGAGAAATATTATTATTATTATTATTATTATTATTATTATTATTATTATTACTATCAATTATAGTTGTATTATAAAATGGTTTCGCAAAATTGATGAAATGGTTTTCATTTTCAATGTGTACATTCTTATTTATTTTACTTTCTTTTTTTTTATAATTGACACTTTTTTTCACACCTTTTTTCCTTTCTTTATGTACAATTTTGTTCTGCTCCTCATCTTTAATAAGTAATAAAAATTGATCAAAATTGAACAGAATAAAAAAGATTACATCTCTATAACATATCATTTGTTTATAAATTTCATCATACATTTTAATATATTCTTCATAATAAGTATTTAAATATATATAAAAATCTTCATAAGTTTTAAAAAAAAAAAAAAAATTGGAAAAATAATCTTCCTTATGTAATTCGATTCTTTTTTTATATATTGATTGATAATTATCTTGTAACCTTTTTAAAAAATAATTTAAAACTTTATCATTAGATAAATTTTTTATAAAGTTTTCAGAAATGATTGAAAAAACATAACACGATTCTTCTTGATTTAATTGATTTATTATATGAAAGAAAAAAAGACATTCACATTTAGAATATTTTGTATATATACAATTATATAATTTCATTATATAATCATTGAAAGAATTTAATAGTTGCGAAAAGAATAATTTATTATTTTCATTTTCTTTATGAATTAAATTATTTATTTCGATATTATTAAAATAGATATTTTGTTTTAGTTTTTTTTCTAACTCTTCTGTTTCTATATTTATCATATTTATAGATTCATTATATTTCTTTTCGAAATTGGATATGAATAATTTCATTTCTTCGTTTATTTGTGTAAAAGTATTTTTTATATTTGTCCATTTTTCTTTAATTATATTTTTTTTTTCTCGTATTTTTTTTTTCATTTGGTTAGTTAAATCTCTTTTTAAATTTTCAACAACAGTGTAAAAATTGTTGTCTTGGAAATTATTAGTTAATATCATTTTTTCATATATATTTGATAAAATTATATCTTCATAATATGAAATTATAAATTTATAGTTATATCCATATTTAGGATTAGATTCTTTTTGATTGAAAAAATTTTTAAGGTTCATAACTTCATGGATATAATTATCTATCATATCAAACATATTTTCTATATTTTCTTTTAAGCTATTGATTTTTAATAACGTTTCCCTTTTTATATCATCAATATAATTATTTATAATATTATGATATTCCTTCATGACATTGTTAGAAATATTTTCACATTTATCTAAATATCTATTATTAATTTTTAGTTTCAACTCTTGCAGTCTTTTAAATGGTTCATTATTTATAAAATTATTTAATTTTGAAATATCATATATATCATCATTAGCTTTTATTAAAATACTTTTATTTTTTATAATATTATTCTTTACTTCATCTTGTATATTCTCCTTTTTATTATTCTTTTCAGATTCATCAAATCTATTTTTAGAAAATTCATTTGGTATATTATTACTACGATTGTTACCATTTGAAATCATATCATTTTTTTTATCTTTTTTTCTATTTATATTTATAACTTCAAATATATCTTCTTCATTATTTTTCATATTTATATTTTTGATATACCTTTCTGATAAAATTACATTTATATCTTTTTCCATAAATTCATTGTTTCTATGAACTTTGAAATTCTTTATATCATAAAATTGTTCTTTTGCTTTTTTTTCTTTAGTTAAATTCTCTTCTCTTTTCTTTTTTTCTAAAAAGAAGGTGTTAAAATTTTTGCTGAAAGTTGAAGAGTCCTTCATATTTTGAAATAGAAAGAATATAGAACTTAAACAAAAAAAAAAAAAAAAAAAAAAAAAAAAAAAAAAAAAAATTATTTTATAATAAATGTTGCCATTTTTTCATTTAAAGGCTCCTTTGAGAAAATATTTATGATTATCATTTGTAATGTTAGATATATATATATACATATATATAATAACACAAATACATATATGTTACATAAAGTATATTATATATATATATATATATATATATATATTTATTTATTTATTTATATGAAATATAAATGAAGCAACGTATAAATATGTATAAATGTGTTTATCAAAAAAGGTGTGTATAAAAAGAATAAACTCATAAAAATAAAGATTAAGAAGGAATACAAAATATTCCAAAACTAACGAGCGCAATTATTTTTTTGTCTTTTTCTATGCTCAAAGAACGAGGGGGAAAAAAAAAAATGAAAACAATAAATATAGGATTCTTTTATTTTTTTTAATTATGATATTTTATAAATTATAAAACATATAACATAATTTGAACAATAAATCTTTATAATTTTTTAAAATGTTTTTTTCTTTTCAAAAAAATAAAACATACATATATATATATATATATATATATATATATATATATATATACTTCCCCTTTAGTATATTAATATAATAAAAATAATACTCTTATAGATAATCTTTCCATAAATATATAAATATATCTATCATTACTTCATATTTTCTTACATATAATGAAAAATATTTTTTAAATAAGTAATATTACATGATATAAATTTTTATTCTTTTATAATTTATGTATATATTTTTCTATTTTAAAAAAAAAAAAAAAAAAAAAAAAAAGGAATAGAATTAATCACTTTCCATTTTAACATACAAAAAAAAAAAAAAAAAGGTTTAATTTTTTTATTTTTTTCACATAAAAATATATTAATACCTTTTTGTGTAATTAATTTATATTTTCTTAGTAATCTGTTTTTTTTTTTTAAATATACACATTTAATTTTGGTTAAAAACTTCTTTTAATAAGTGTCTACAAGGTAACTTTTTTTTATATATATAATTTTAAGAGCTATACATGCACTTAATAAAAAGTGTTATGTTTCATATAATATACTTAATTATATATTTATGTTTTTTCATTTCTCATTTTAAAATTCTCAAAAAAAAAGCATGACAAAGTTGTAAATAAATAAATACACATATATATACATATATATATATATATATATATATATATATAAATATATGTGTGTATGTGTTTTATTCCTTAAAATTTAAATTATTTCACACAATACAACACTTTTATTATTACTTAAAAAAAAACAAAAAAAAAAATCTATGTTTTACATTTTATTATTATTTTTTTTTTTAATAAATATAACAATTTTCATTGTTGATACATATATATCATCTATATTTTATGTTTTAATTTTTTAAGAAATTGATGTCATAATAATTGAGTTTGGATTATATATATATATATATATATATTTATTTATTCATTTATTATATTATATTATATAATTAATATAGTATTTGTAGGGGAAAAAAAAAAAAAAAAATTAATATACATATATAAATTTTATATTATTATATGAATATATATGATCATCTTAAAACTATCATAATTTAAAAAAAAAATAATAAAAAAACAAGTAATAATAAAATATTATAGTATATCCCAATGAGTTGTAGTGATTATAGTAATAATTCCGATACAACTACATGTGGTGATACAACTGCAAATGAAGAAGAATATGCAAAAGAAATCCAAACAAAAATTAAGAGAGCTATTGAAAATATTATTTTGAATGAATGGGAAAAAAAAAAAAGAACTAGACTATTTACTTTTGAAGACAGAATTAAAAAAAGAAGAAAAAGCTTAAAGATGAACAAATATGGATATAAAATAAAAGAAAAAAAACTGAAAATTTTTTAAATGGAAAATATATATATATATATATATATATATATATTTAATCTATAAGGTTAAGAAGAAAAACTGTTATAATATTTATTATATATATATATATATATATATATATATATATATATATATATATATATATAATGGCTAGTTTAGTATTTACAGGATAATCAATCTCTTTTTTTTTTTTTTTTTTTTTTTTTTTTTGGCTAGATATAAAATATTATGAACATATTCATAATATGGTTATGTTATATGTAAGTAAAAGTGAGTATAATAAGTCAAAAGAAAAAATATAAAATATATACAATAAACCTAAAGAGATGAAATAATTGTATAATATATATATATTTATTTATATTTATTTATTTAATTTTACAAAATAACAAATATTTATCAATTTTTTAAAACACTTAAGAAGGACACATGCTAATAATTAGTAGGTTTATAAATAGATATTTATTTTTATGTTAGTAACAATTCTGGGTACATTAATTTTTTATTTTTTTCATTTACTTTAAATGTAAGGTGTATTATACATTGTAGACATTTTGTGTGTATGTGTGTATTTATATAAGAATATTCATTTGTTAGTGTACATACATATGTAAAATTAAATAATAATTTCTACTTTAATATTATGATTTATTAATAATTCATTTATTTTCCTTTTTATAATGCTTGGTAATATGTTTATTAATTTCAATCTGTACATATCATATTATCAATTA
>LT990233.1:693254-713254 GCA_900257145.2 Plasmodium billcollinsi
AACACATTATATATATATATATATATATATATATATTTATATTTATTTATTTATTTATCTATTTATTATAGATATGATAAAAAAGAAAAAAGGTTTAGTTTTATATACGTCCAGTGGAATAACGGCTTTGCAGTCTTGTCCCCTATATACAATTTATGGATCAGTTAAAGATGCCATTTGTTCTTTTGCCAATTCTTTAAGTGTAATAATAATATATATATATATATATATATTTTATTAATTTTTATATAATATATTTTTCTTATTTTATCATTTAATTTTTATTTTTAACTTATCCAGGTGGAGTTAAAAGAGTATAACATTCAAGTTCAGTGCCATGTTCCTCTCTTTATTGTTACAAAATTGTCTAAAATAAAAAACCCAGGATTATTTGTTCCAACTTCTGATATCTATGCAAAAAGTGCTATTAAAAAAATGAGAGAAGGTAATGTATTTTCCTACAAGGTTATATCTTCACCTTATTTATTCCATAAGTTACAAATTTTTATTTATAATTGTTTTCCAAAAAGAGTATTTGATAATCTTACTTTGGAATTTCTCAAGATTGTAAGATTACAGGCATTAAAAAAATTGAAGAAAAAGGAATAAAAAAAATATAATAATTAATATATATGTATATGTATATATATATATATATATATATATATATATTTATCCTTACATATAATACTATTTTTTTATCATCAGTTTTTATTTTTTTAATGTATATGAAATGAGAAAAGATGCCCATTTATTGTTACATTTAAAAATATGAAAAAATAAAAAAAATTAAATATCTGTTAATTTATTCACATTACATCATCTATATAACGTTTAAAGTTAATGTAAAAAATAATTAAAATGAAAAATACACAATAAATGATATAATAACATTTACTTGCATATGGGAAATATTACATAAATTTATTATCACATACATTAGACGTCTTACTATTATCTTTTTAAATATATTTTTCTTTTGTTCAAAGTTAATTTTTTCATACATAAATATATACATATATATATAATATATACACATAAATTTATATAAAAGTTAAAATGAGTAGTATAGTTTTATTAATCTTATAATTTTTTTTTTTCATTATTTTGATATATTATTAACCGTTGTTATGAAATTATGAGCGTATAAACAATATTAGTTCCTTGAAGTTTTATCATTTTTTTAATGTAATAATTAACAGCACATAGGAAATGATATATCCTTGAAATTTGGAGATCATCTTATATATATATATATATATAATATTTCTTTTATTTATATAATATTAATAATATATATATATATATATATAATGTAACAAATTAAAAATTGTTCTAGTTCTAAGTAAATGTTTCTCATAAAAAATATTTTATATATTTAAACGTTTCCCCCTTCAGAATATTTTAAAACATCATAATATATA
Source organism: Plasmodium billcollinsi (assembly GCA_900257145.2). NCBI lineage: Eukaryota > Apicomplexa > Aconoidasida > Haemosporida > Plasmodiidae > Plasmodium > Plasmodium billcollinsi. The sequence continues at coordinate 694,679 of LT990233.1, forward strand.
TATAATATATATATATATATATATATATATTTATATTTTGTATAATATATAATAATATGTTAGGTATTTTTTATATTATTCTTATTTTTAAAACATTAACAATTTTTTTTTATTACACTTTTGAGAGTTTATATATTATTTATGATTATCTTTAAATATGTTCAATATATTTACTTTTTCAGAAATATAAAATTTCGACATTTTAATAAATTTAATAAAATTATACTATTTTTTAATAAATGTTGAAGTTCAATTCGAAATATTGCTTGCATAAAATTATACATACATACATACATACATACATATATATATATATATATATATAATATATTTTATATATATAAATATTTATTTTTTATTTTTTTCCTTTCATATAATCTGAATCTATTAAAAATGATAAGATTTAAAAAAATATGAGAGAAAGGGAAATAATTATTAAAAGTTAAAAAAAAAAAATAAAAAAAGGAAAATCCTTTATCATTTTTTGTTTTTCATTTTGTTTTAATTTTTATATATTTTTTAAGATGTATCATGTTACTCGTTCATTTGTGTTATTTTTAATCCTCTTCATTTTTTTCCATGTAGCAGGAAATTTTGTTTTGTCAAATGCTAACACTAATAACGTAAACAGAAATGGATCTCATAAAAAGAATAAGGCAAATAATAATAATATGAACAAATCAGGTGACAAGAAAAAATCAACTAAAGGAAAGAAAGGAAATGCAAATGATAATATGAATGAATTTAATTTTAATTTTAATGATCTTTTAAATGAAATAAATAATACAACTACTACTAATAATAATGATAATAATGATAATAATGATAATAGTAATAATAATAATAATGATATTAATAATAGTAGTAATAGTGGTAATAATTATTATAATAGTAAGAATGAAATAAATGGAAATAATTTTAATGAAGAAGAATATAATAAATTAGAAAAGAATTTTCAGATGAATGCTGAAGATGATGAAAATAATAGAGGAGATATAAATATGGATGAATATAATGAAAAGAAAAATAATTTAAATGATGAAAATAATAAAATGAAACCTAATGCAAATGATTATCAATATAATGAAAATGATGCTGACACAGATAATGAAGAAGATTTGACAAATATATGGAATAAAAATATGCAGAATTTTGAACCTTCAACTTTATTAACATTTGAAATTCCATCCAATTCTGAAGAATATTTATTTGAAGAAGTACCAGAAGTTAATACATATTTTAGAGGTGTATTTTATTCAAATAATGAAACAGATGATAATATTATTGAATTTTTAATTTCCGATCCAGATGGACAAGTTATATATAAAAAAGAAGCTAGTGAAGGTATCTTTTATTTTTATACCAAAAAAGTTGGTATTTATACACTGACATTAAAAAATAATAAATGGATGGGCAAAAAATTAACTACTGTTGCTTTAGGTTTAGGAGAAAACCCTTCATTGAGATCTGATCATGTTAAAGATTTCACAAATTATATACAACGAATTGTTGCAGAAACAAAGAAATTAAAAAATGAAATTAAATATTTATCATCAAAACATATGAGGCATATTGAAAAAATGAAAAAAATTACCAACAAAGCATTCCTATATTGTTTTATTAAATTATTCGTATTAATATTTTTGTCATTATTTACCATATATTACATTAAAAAGTTAGTCTCAAATAAAAGGGTTCTATAAAAACGAAAAAAAACAAAATTATATATATATATATATATATATATATATATGTTAATATTAATACTATCTTTTATATATTTCTTATTATGATGATCACATTGACCTAAAACCCTCTTTCATGATATTGATTCTTTAATTTTTTATTTTGTAAAGTAAAAAAATAATTTAACAAAAAAAAAAAACATATATATAAGGGATTTTTATAAAATGGTACATATTGAATTTTATAAAAATTCTCAATAATTTTCTATACTTCATATTAATAGGAATAAAAAATTAGACAATAAGGAAATAAAAAATATTAATTAAAAAAAATACTACAGTTATAATATAAATTAAAAAATTTTAGAACAAACTTATTAAAGAAAGACTGTTGTAAAATAAAAAGAAAATAAAAAAAAAATAAGAAAATTCAAAAAGAAAAAAAAAAGGAAATTTATTTTAAATATTATATATATATATATATATATATATATTTATTTATTTATTTATTTATATATGCATACATTATTAAATTTATTCAAATTTCACTTATATAACAATATTATGAAAATAATAATAAAAGAGACAAAAAATATAAACAATAAGACAAAAAAAAATAAAATAAAACAATACATATATTTAGTTACATATAAAATAGTTACACTTTTTTTTTTTTTTGGCTAGTTAGAAATAAAAAAGCTATCAAATCAAAAACATTGAAAAAAAAAAAAAATTACAAATTAAAAATTTTTTTTTAAAAACGGCTATATATATATATATATATATATATATATATATATATATATATAGTTATATATTTTTTTTTTTTTTTTTTGTTTATTATTTATTTTTAATTTATTTACATATAAATTAAAACACAATAATGGCTAGTCGTTTTATTTTATTTTATTTTTATTTTTATTTTTTTTTTTTTTTTGGAAAAGCATACATAAATATATTTATAATTTACAACATATTTATATTACTATATGTATATATATATATATATATATATATATATATATATATATATATATATATAATAAATTAATAAACTTATACAAAAAAAAAAAAAAAAAAAGTAAATACCAGAAAAAATATATTTTTCCATTTCTTCATTTATTTATCCTGTTCTTATTTTTTCCTCCCTTTTTTTTTATAAAATATTTAGGGATATTGAGCAATTGTTATGATTAATCATATTTGTTAAAATGTCATTTATACGTAAAACTTAAAATGTTCCACTTATAATTCACTTGGTATCTTCATACATATATATATATATATTATAAAAATATTAAAGGTATATTCATTTATTTGTCTTTACATTTAAGAGCATATAAGGGACAAAAAAGGGAAAAAAAAAAAAAGTGCTATCATATTTTACAATTTTCTCATTATCATTTTCTCTACATATATATATATATATATATATATATATATAAATTTTTAATGTCTTATGTTTATTTTTTACTTTCAGGGAACTTACCAAATGTAGGAACATATGATATATCATTAGTATTATTTTCTTCCATATGTACTGAACTGTTTCTTTTAACACTTACATTATTTAAATTATTATTTTGTTTCCCTGTTACAATTTTTGTTGTTATTTTTTCTGTTGTTGTATTTAAATGATTTTTTTTTAAAAGTAGAAAATTCGTTTGGGCCCTTTGTCCAACTAAACAATTAATTGTATTATTAATTCTCATGATTTTTTTGTTATGAGGGATAAAATCATTATTTTTTTTTTTAATTTCATCCTTATATAATTTGGATATTTTATCAATAGATTTTTGTCTTTTTTTTATTTTATAATATTCTGACAAAATATTATTTTTTATCACTTTACTATTATTTATAATTTCTTTGTCCTTAATGGAAAATGTACTATTCTTATTTAAACTATCCTTGGTGATCTCATTTTGATGTAACAATAATTCACTTTTTATATTATTATTATTATTATTATTAATTATATTATTTTGGCTTTCACATTTTTTGTCATTAAAATTTTCAATTTGGTTTACATGTTGTTCAGAATTATTTTTTGTGTAATTACTTTTGATTTTTTCTTTATCCATGCGAATTATATTATTTTCATTCATTTTATTGTTCTCATAATCATTATCCAATTTTATATCCTTATAATTATATTCATTATTACGCTTTGTATGTTTTATCTTTTCAACAATATTATACATATCATGATCATTCTTTTCCTCTCGATTAATTTTTAATTCTGATTTATTTTCATGATGCTCACAATTGTATATATTATGAAAGGAACAATTTTTATATTGATTTGATAATTTATTGTCCGGATGATTCGTATCACTCAAACAATTATGTTGATCATCCTTTGATGTTACTGTTGTACGATTAAATTTTTTGTTCTCACAATTTGTTGTTAATTCTTTATTTCTTTTTTCTTTATTAATACGTTTGAATTTACTTGAATTATTACATATTATATAATCTTCAATATTATTACTATTATTATGTATATTTTCCCCTTGATTCTTTGGTTGATATTTATAAAATATATGATATATAAAAGTATAAAATTTATTTTTTACATGTTCTTGTATTGATGACGTTTTATAATGTTTTGTGTTGATATTACACATTCCTTTTATACCACAAAAATTACATAAACGTACTGTTTGCTGTAATGGTGTATTTAAATTATTTAATATTTTTTTTGCATTTTTATAATAATATGGACATTTTTTCATAATTTTTACTAATTCTTTATATCTCATTATTTCATTTCTACTAATAATTCTTAAGCAGTAAGTTTCTTCATCATATATATCTTTTTGATTTTGTAAAAATATATTCATTTCTTCATAATTTTTAAATTCTTTTTTTATATCTATTTTTTGTAATAAAGTTCCTTTTAAATCATCATGAATATGTTTTCCTGATAAATAAATAGTCTTAACATTAATCCTTGTTACAAAATTACAAGGATTTATTGAAAAAATATGTTCGTCATTATATTTCTTTTTTTCCATATCTGTTTGATCATTTTTATATGTTTTCATATTATCCATATGTTCATTATTTTGATCATTATAATTTTTTTCTATATTAAATTTAGAATTATTTTTAAAGAAAATGTCCTGACTCGAATTTTGTTCCATAAGAATTCCTATATAATTATTTTTGTTATTATAAATAAAATTATTGGATACTTCTTTTTCTTGTTTACATTTCCATAAATTAATTATATTGTCATTTACATAATTATCATTTTTTTTGTGTGTATTCCTATATATAATAATTTTTTCTGCAAAATGATTTTTGTTGTTTTGTGAATTTGTATTTATATCATATATTTCTTGATGTATTAAATTTGAATCCTTCAATATATTATTTTTTGGTCCACAAAATATAATATCATCTGATAAAAATTGATTATCTATGTTAGAAGTATTACTTGATGAAAATTCTTGTGAAGATTTATTATTTGTACAAATATTTTGTTCTATATCAAAATTGATATCCTTCTTATCGTTATTAAATATATTTTGATTTATTACGTTCTGTATATTCTTATCTTTTTCGTTCTTTGCTTTATTGTTTTTTATTTTTATTTTCAGTTTTTTTTTTAATTTATTTTTAGAGATAAAAAGCACATCTAGTGCTTTTACATGTATTACCGTTCGTATATCCCTTCTACATAAAAAACTTTCATCCCAGAATTTTTCTTTATCAATACAAATATATAAAAATTTGACAAATATTAATTTCCCTTCTATTAAGATTAACCCATAAGTGTTTGTCATAGAATCTTTATTTATATTAGTTCGTTTACAATTTTTATCATTTAAAAATGGATGAATATTATTTAATTGTGAGGAAACATTTGTCGCAGTATTAAAACAACAACAACTACTACTACTACTATTATTATTATTATTATTGTTATTATTATTGTTATTATTATTTATTATTTTATTTTTATTTTTTCTGTCTATTTTAAATGGTAAGCTATAAATATCTCCTTTTGTTTTTTCAAATAATGCATCTATACAGTAATTTAAATTTTGAACTGTACACTTTATGATTTCGTGCATATTTCTCTTGAATATCTCATGAGTTTTATTACTTTTTTTAATTTTTTTTTTATTTTTGTTACTATTAGCTTGATCGATTACATTTCTTTGTTTGCATTCTTTATTCATATGATTATTATTATCATTTAATTCTTTTGAGATACAAGATGTGTCCACATTTATTTCTGACTCTTTCATATTTATCATATCCGAATATTTTTCTTTTTCCTTTTGTCTTTCATAGTTTCTCTTGAGTATGATCCATTTATTATTTTGAAATAATTTGTAATTTTTTTCATAGTTTATAAAATAATTTTTAAAATAAATAAATAAATGTAGATGGTGAAAATAGTAATTAATAAAAAAGCTAGCTCTCTTTAATTCATATAAATAAATTAACCATGTTGCACTACTAACTTTACTAGCCAAATTTATATTATGTTCATATCTTTTTTCCAAGTGGTGTATATTTTTAATAGGATTCCTGTTATTACTTGGATTATTATAATATTTCCATATTAAATCTTCTGAATCAAATTTAGAATAATCACAATAATAATAATTATTATTACTGTTAATATTGTTATTACTGTTCATATTATTGTTGTTCATATTATTGTTGTTCATATTATTGTTGTTCATATTATTGTTGTTCATATTATTACTGTTCATATTATTGTTGTTCATATTATTATTGTTCATATTATTATTACTGTTCATATTATTATTGTTCATATTATTACTGTTCATATTATTACTGTTCATATTATTATTACTGTTCATATTATTTTTATCATTATTATTATTATTGTTAAAATATGATTCATGTTTAGTTGGTAAAAAAGAATGGTACATATTTTTATTTGTTTTACTTAACTTATTAAACATGTATCTTCCTTCATAAACACTATGATGATGACTACTGTTATTACTACTATTTTTCATGTAATGATTATTTTCACAAGAGGTGGAAATATTGTCGTACGTTTTTTGGGGAATGTCATAATTGTGATTATAATTGTAATTATAATGAAAATTGTCTTTTGTGTTTGTATAATAATTATTACTAGTATAAGCATTAATATTCGTATTATTCTTATTATATAGTGATGATGATGAATTTGTATTTGTTGTTATATCTGTTATGTTCTTATTATTTATAAAGGACTCTTTTTTTTTTTTTTTTATATATATATCATCATTTGTATAATTATGTGTTTTAAAATTTTTCAATAAAGATGATATGTCTTCATCAAAATCATATTTATCATTATAATTATAATAGTTATTTTTAAAATGTATAATGTCATCTTTTGATATACCATATTTATAATTTATATTTAAAGGCATGCTGATATTGTTTCTAGTTCTACTATTCTCAATGTTCAAGTTTATATTTCGATTGTAAGTATTATTACAAGCATAATTGTTACTAAAACTATTACTGTTCTTTTTATTTATATAATGAAACACATCAACATTATCATTATCATTATCATCATCATCATCATCATTATTATGTAATATATTGATGTTATTGTTCTCTGAATATTTACCATCATTCTGTTGAGAGGTACTATTACAATAATGATATTTTTTATTAAGATGATACATATTCTTTCTTTTTAATATAGAACATGTAGAAAAGTTTTTTTCAGACAAAGTATTATTTTCATTTATATAATTATAACTATTATTATTCACATTCTCTTTATTTCTTTCAAGGATATTGTTATCTTGATTAGTACGCTTATTATTTAATAAAATATTTTTACTTCGATATATTGTATCTATATTATTATATATATGTTCATTTCTTCTATAGGAATAAGAACTGTTTTCCTGAAGGTTGTTTTGAAAAGAATTGGCATCATTTAAATGAACATCACATGAATTACCTACATTATGCACATCATCCATATCATCAACTCCATCAACATAATTGTGAATATTATTATTTTCATCATTATTATCACGAATATAACTTCCTGCTGTTATTCTGTCGCTATATGTATTTCCCGTTGTGGCATCTACAAATTTTTTACTCAAATCATTCTTCTCTATATAATTATAATTAGTTGTACTATTTTTTGTTGTTGTATAGTTTCCCTTCGATTGGATCTGCTGAACATTTTTATTTATTTCCATACCCTTATTATAAATTTTGTTATAATCATTTTTTTTTCTATTAATAAACGATTCATAATTAGTACTATATATAGGATCATATAAGGTCACTAGTTCATCCCACACACCTCCATGGCAAATACTTGATAGGATTTTCTTATTTATTTCGTTTTCATCTTTGTCAAGACACTTTTCTTCATCTATAATATTTATGATTTTCATTAGCTTCTTTCGAGAGTTTAATTGATTAAAAAATATCATAAATGAATAAAACAATGGGCATATATTCATTAAATAATTCGCATTAATATTAAAATTATTATTAATACTGTTATATTTATTATTATTATCATATGAAACAAGGTTATATTCATTATCCTTAATGTCTTGCGTGTTATCATTTTCTATTTTTTCTTCTCTTCCTATTAAATGATGGTTCTCTTTATTTTTCTTATTAATGAGACTCACAAATTTGGATAATATTACACTGTTTTTATGTATAACCTTTAAAATATATTTTTTTTTAATATGCCCTTTGTTTACATTTTCTGGGTTTATAGAAAAATAGTTTGAGCATGTCGAAAAATAAATAGATGGGTTGTTTATAAGGTTGTCATTATAACTTATATGACTATTAATATCGCTATGTTGATGATGATTAATATTATTTAGATCATAGTCCAATTTTGTTTTTCTTAAATTGAGAAATTTATTACGATCACCAAAAACATTATCATCAAAAGAATTATCATCATCAGAATTATCATCATAAGAATTATCATCATAAGAATTATCATCAAAAGAATTATCATCAAAAGAATTATCATCAAAAGAATTATCATCAAAAGCATTATCATCAAAAGAATTATCATCAAAAGAATTATCATCAAAAGAATTATCATCAAAGGAATTATCATCAAAATAATTATCATCAAAAGAATTATCATAAAAAGAATTATCATCAAAAGAATTGTCATCAAAAACATTATCATCAAAACCATTATCATCCATATCATCACTATATACACGAGAATTATCTTCGCAGGGCCTACAACTACGCATATCACTCATTTCATAATTTTCGCTTTTCAAAAAGGATGAATTCAAAAAATGATAAGACACTTTAAGAAAATCCTTAGAGCACACATTATTCGTATAATTATCTTTGTTCATTTTATTTTTTTTTTCATTAACAAATATATCGCTGTCAGAATTATTAGTATTATGTGCGTGTTTAAAAAAATATTTTTTTTCCTTTCCAAAAAACGAACCGCAATCTTGTGATGCGTGCGATACATGTAATACATTTGATACATTTGACACACTCAAGGATGACTTATCCTCATAATGATAATTATACTTATCTAAATTATTAGAATCATGTATAGGTTTATCATTAAGAAGAAATTTATTAGATATATGATTAACTTTAAAATGTTCATCCTTATCATCATTATTATCATCATTATTATCATCATTATGGTTTTTTATTTTGTCATTTTCTATATTTGTTGGTTTGCTATGTAACTTATCATTTTGATAATTATCCTCAAGGTCACAATTATTTAATCTACAATTATAATTTTTTCTTACATCTTGTGTAATTTTTCCTTTATCAATTGTATTTATAGGTCTCCTGATATTACACTTTTCATTCCTTTTACTTTTTAAATTATCCTTTTTAGATATAAAAAGTACACCTTGATCATTTATATTTTCAAGATTCTCATTTAGTATCGAGGTATCCTTATTTATCATTTTATTAACACAAGAATTATCTGTAATTATTTCATTTTTTTCAGAACTTTCTCTCGATATTCTACAATATTTAACACATAACATCATCCAAAAAATGGTAGGTAATCCTCCTTGTTTCATAGATGGTAAAGTTCTTACTTTTAAAAAAAATTTCAACACTCGCATTACATTTTTTAAATTTGGAAAACGTGTCAAAATATTTAAAAAGAATTCTGTATGCTTCAATGAATTATTTGTATTAACAGAAACATCACAAACTATTTTATTTTTTTTTAATGTTAAAATAGGAACCCTAGCAGAATCTACTAGTTGTAATTCTACGTTGTTAAAAAAAGAAAACTCGTTCTCCTCATTATGATTAATTTTTGTTAACAATCCATCTTTTAAATTAGTTGTCTTATTATCAGTTTCCTTAATTTTGTTAATATAATTATATATACTGTGTAAAATATATTTAGGGTTGTATAAATTAGTTTGTATAACAATATCCAAATCGCTGGTTTTAGAATCCACGCCATATGCAGTAGAGCCCACAGTATATATATTTATTTCAGAATTTAGTATATGTTTTATCAACTTGGATAATAAACAAAAAATATTTTGCTTTATCAATTTAATATCTTTAGTAGGTTTAACAGTTTTTAACAAATCGATAAGTTTTTTCTCTGTCTTGTAAAATAAAAGAAAAAGATCTTTCTTGTTATAGTTGTTATTTAAGTGGTCATGTTTATTATTATGCTGTGAATAGAAATAAATATTAGACATATTATCAACATTGTTATTATTATCAATATTGTTGTTATTATCAATATTGTTGTTATTATCAATATTGTTATTATCAATATTGTTGTTATTATTATCATTATTATCAATAACATTAGATGTTAATTTAAATAAATTAGGTCTATTTGGAATATTTAAGGATGTACACCTTCTATTTCTTTTTTTATCATATAATATATGATTAAAACTATTATTATAATTTATATTATTCAACCAGGTTTTAAAACATCTTATGTCAACACTTTGATTTCTCTTTATTTTTTCTATATCACAAAGGTACTTTTCGTTCATTTCATTCTTTTCTTTTATATGTTTATTATCATGTATAATATTGTTATAACTTAATTCTTGTTTATCATATACACACTTGTTTATATCCTTACAGTTATCTTGATTTGAAGTTAATAATGTATTTTTTTTCTCATCGTATTTATTTATTTTAACAATATTATTATTATTATTATTATTATTATTATTATTATTATTATTACTATGGTTTTTTAATAATTTCTTAAAATTTATTTTGTTAAGAGATGAAGACGTTACAACTTCAGAAATACAATGTTCATATTCATCAACAGTATCTTTTTTTTTTTTTTCCTGATTATCCAATTTATTATTTTTGATATTATCAACATTATGATGATAACTTAAGTTGCTTTTCCACATGTTACTTTTATCTGTCGTATTGATAATATCATATAAAATGTTTTTATTTATATTTTTATTTATATTTATATTTTTATTTATATTTTTATTTATATTTATATTTTTATTTATATTTTTATTTATATTTTTATTTATATTTATATTTTTATTTACATTTTTTTCTGTGTTTAAATTTTGTTCATTATAAAAACATGCATGTTGCTGCGGTTCAATGGTATAATTTTTAAATTTTTTTTTTTTTTTTTTGTTTTTAATTTTCCTATATTCTAAATACAAATTATTATTATTATTATAACAACGTTTTTTATTATCAATTTCATTAACATACGTATTAAATTGTTTGTTCTTAATATGATTTGTTGTATATTCTTTATTAAATGGATGTTTCTCAGAATATTTATTTTGATAATTAAAAGGATATAAATAATTTGAATCTTGAACATAATGTGGAGACATTAAAAATGGAAAGGGGTATATCACATCATTTGCATAATTATTATATAATGGGATCTTGTAAGCATTATCGTAATAAATATTATTGTTATAATAATTATAACTTTTAATAATGTATTGATTCTCTGAATATTTCTTTTCATTATATAAAGAAATATCATGATTACAATAATTATTATAATAATTATAAGGATTATTATAATTACTACAATTATTATTATTATTATTATTATTATTATTATCATCATCATTATTATTATTTTTTGCTTTGTCTGGATTGTTTATTCCGTATGAGTATTCGTCTAAATGAATATCACTGTAATATTTAAACGGATCTTCAAAATAATTTTTATTTCTTTCTTTCTTGTCTGATATTTGTGAAGATATTTCATAAGTCTCAAGGGGTATGTTCATTTTATTATGCACATGTGTATCCTTATAAGGAAAACTCTTACTACCACAACGACTACTATTATTTATGCTATTTATATAATTTATACTATTTATATTATTTATACTATTTATACTATTCATATTATTCATATTATTCATATTATATGGATGCACATATTTGAGCACATTGTTATTATTTTTATCACCCACATTTTTCATAAACATACTATCATTTTTTGTCATATGCTCGTAATAATCATTGTTGTAAAAAAAAAAAAAATTATTTGCATAAAAATTATTCATCATAAAATTATAAGAATAATCCACATTATTATTATTATTATTATTATTATTATATAATGATGTGTCATCTTTGATTTTTTTTTTTTTTTTTATATAACTAGAATAATATTTATATTTATCCACACATAATGATGACTTTTGGTTATTATCCAAACCTTGTATGTTATTTAAAATAATGTTCATATTTTGTTTGTTATACGGTTTCATATCTTTATTTGTAACAAAAATGTGGGAATTGTTTGTATTAGATACGTTTTTACTTTTTTTTTTTTTTTTCGTATTACAACTAGAAAAAGTATTATCATTAACACAATAATTAAAACGATTATGCCGATAAAAATTATCAAAATGATATATATTATTAAAACGATCCATATTATTTGTATTATGTATAATAAGATCATAATTTTTCTTGTTAAATAGATTTTCATTACTACTAATACTTCTCTTACTATCTACATATATCATATCATCTATTTTGTTGTTTGAAGAAAAGGGGGTTACAAAGGTATGGTCGTGATATGGAAAATACGAATCTAATGATCCTGCACACATACCACTCTTAATATTATTATAATATCCTTTAATTATATTATTATTATAATTATAATTTTTATTATTATTCATATTATTATTATTGATATTATTATTTTTACAATAATATAATGTATTAATATAATTAACATAATTAAACAAAAACAATTTTTTCGGTTCATCATAATTATTAGATGAATAATTTATAGCATATGGACTGCTGTTATACATATCAACATGATTACTTATATCATTATAATCATTATTATAATTATGTGTATTTACATGGTTATGTTTCTTTCTGTTTACATAATAAAAAGGTAATTTGTTCTTATTCGTTTCATATTTTACATGATAATTATAAAGAAAATTATTATTATCATTATTATTATTATCATTATTATTATTATTATTATTATTATATGTTTGGTAGGTATCATTTATGTACATTTCCTTATTATCATTTTTATGTATTCCTTGATCTCTTTTATTATGTTTCTTTTTTATTATATGATCCCTACCTTCATCTATAGGATTTCTAAATTCGTAAAAATGATAATTATTTCTTTGTAATGTATTATCATCATTATGTGTATATCTATTTATTTTATTTATTATTTTATGTTCTCCTATATTATTAAATGTATTATACTCATTTAAAGAATTATTTAATGTATAATCATCAAAATAAGGAGTACCCTTACTTTCAATTTCGTTATTATAATAATTATATAAATTCTCCTTATTATTATTATGTTTTATTTTTTCTAACTTTTGATAAGACAAATTTTTTTTTTTTTCCATCTTATAATTATCTTCACTAAATGATTCGTATTTTTTAACTGCATATCCGTCAGTCGTGTTATTACATATCGATATATTTTTTTTTTTTTGATGAGAATTGATTTCATTATTTATGTAATCTGTGTTTAGACAATAAAATGAATTATTTATAGAAAGTTTATTTTTAAATATATTATTCAACATATTAAATTGATAATAATTTTGTTTTTTCCTTTCTTCATCATTTTGTGTAACTACAATATAGGTATTATCACTTTGGATATTATCATTATGGATATTATCATTTTGGATATTATCATTATGGATATTATCATTTTGGATATTATCATTATGGATATTATCATTTTGAATATCTTCATTTTGAATATCTTCATTTTGAATATTATTATTATTATTATTGTTGTTATTTATGTTTATTATGTCCACTTTTGTAACATATTTGCTATCACAAATATTCCCTTCATCAATATTTTTCTTTTCCTCATAATATATATTTATATTATTTTTTAATATGTCTTGTTTTGTTTGCTTTTTTTTTTTTTTTCTTTTTTTTTTTTTTTTTTTTTTTTTTTTTTATATTTTTTTCATATATATTATTTGTGTGTGTAATAGTATTAGACAAGGAACTACTGAATGCATCCTTTTTTTCATCATTTTTGTAAATATTATCCTTATTTATTATATTATTTACATGAGTTTCTTTTTTATCTTTAATAATATTTATAAGATTTATATTATTATCCTCAATAATATTAGGTACATATAAATTATTATTATTATTATGTGTAATACTCTTTTTATCGGTTCGCTCATTTTTTAATGATTTATAATTTTTATCATTTAGCGAATTAATACTTTTAGATGTTACCATAGTGTTATTCCCTTTATGATGGGGTCCCCTCTTACCCTTCTGCTTGTTATCGGATAAAGTAATATTATCCACATTGTACATATTATCCATATTATCCACATTATCCATATTGCACATATTATTTTTTTTACTTGTAATATGTGAACCTAACTTATTACCATTTGAATAATAACAAAAATTATCCATGTCCATATGTTCATCACAAGAGATGTTTACACTTTCATCTTTTCTATCTCTCAATAATGTATCGACATTATCACTGTGTATATTTGTATGATCACTTTGATGATTTAATAAATTAGTATGTTCCTTTACATTGTTTGTATCAATAATAATATTATTATCATTCTTTACATTACTGTTAATAATATATTCATCCATTTTTTTCTTATGTATATCGTTCTCAACATAATAATTATTATTATTGTAAATATTTACTTTATGATTATTTGTATTTTTCTTAATATATGATATATCATTACATATTAACAAATGTTTAAAATTACTCTTAATTTTTTTTTCATTCATTTTAAGCAAAGATTTATTATGTGTATTAAGTTGTTCAAGAGGTGAAATGTCATGATGATTATTACTTATATATTTCTCATTTATACAACTATCTTGTATGTTATTATCACTTATATATATATTATTATTTATATATTTTTTTTTATTTTTATCTTGGTTAATTATATTAAAATCTGGAGAATGTAATAAAGCATTCATATATTTTTCTTCTTTTTCATTAATTACAATAGTATCATTCATATATATTGTTTCCATGCTACTCTTTTCTTTACAACATTTTATCATATTCATATTTTTTATTTTATCTAAATTTTTATTTTTTTCTTCTTCTATAAATATATATTTACTTTGACTTTGACTTTCACTTTCACTTTCACTTTCACTTTTATTTTTACTTTTTTTTTTTTTTTTTCTTTTTCTTTTTTTTTTTTTTTTTTTTCATTTTTCCCCCTTGGCTAACATTTTTACTTTGGTTATCTATAGAATCCAGATGTTGATTGGATTCAGAGTTGTTAAATTCATTAGGATGTTTTAGTTTATATAAAATTTTATACATTTGTTTTGTTTTCTTTTTATCATTATCTGTGTTGTATTCACAGTTAGATGTGTTTGTGACATATTCTTTTGCTAAATAATTATCATCATGTGATGTATTTATATTACTTATGTTATTAATATGTAAAGTATTATCCATATGATCCACATTACTTATATATTCATAACTAACATCCTTAAATAAACTATTACAAGGTATATCTTCCAAATATTTTTCATATAGTTTATTATTTGTGTGCTTCCCTTTTAGAGGTCTTATAACTTTAGGAAGTTCTTTATATTTTTCCTTTTGTCTGGAATATTTAATTTTTTTTTTCTTTTGAAAATATATTTTACTATCACTACAATAACCTTTGGTAGGTTCATTTTTAATCAAGAAATTATTATTCCTAATTTTGCTATAATTACTATAATTATAATCAAGACAATTCTTATTTATATAATCTTGCATATTATTAATGTCATTCTTATAATTTTTGTTTTCTGTATTTATTATAATATGATTATTAACGTCGAACATATAATCCTTTTCATTTTTATTTTTATTATTTTTTTTTTTATTTATAATATGATTATCTTTTTTCTTAATTAACATTTTTTTTAATATATTTTCATATTCATATACTGATACGTTTTTATCAAAACTGTTTACACATTTTAATATATTAGATATTCTACATTTATTTAAATATTTTTCTTCTTTATTTATAATTTTATTATACTCATTTTTTAAATTATTATTATAGCATGTCTCTTCTTTTTCTTTTTCTTTTTCTTCGTCCTCTTCATCTTTCTGCTTCTTCATATTTCCATTCATAATTTATAGAATATATATATATATATATATATCCGTGTGTAATTAAAAAATAAACAAAAAAAAAAAAATAAATAAATAATAAAAATAAATAAATATATAAATAATAAAGTTAATATAAAATGATAAGAATATTTATTAAGGGAAAAAAATTTAACATAAACAACTTAATAAAAAATATAAAATAAAAAATAAAAAATAAAAAAATATGAAATATTTAAATTTTTAATGACACCTACAACAACTGGTTCATTTTTAACTGCTATAAGGAATATATAGGTAAATATAAATAAATAAAAAAAAAAAAAAAAATATATATATATATATATATATATATATATATATTTAATATGTATTATATGTTCTTCTTTTCTTTTTAATTTTATATTTTCATAAGAGATTATTCATTCTTTTTTATTTTTTTTTTTTTTTTTTTTATCTGTTATATATTTCAAGTTCACAACTTCAGTTATCATATTTGCCGTCATAATAAGTAAAAAACATTTTTACAAAAAAAAAATAATAAAAAAATAAAAAATAATATTTGCTTCTATATATGTATGCTTATATATTATTTATTATTTTTTTTTTTTTTAAACAGTTATATATATAAATATATAATGAATATGATTGAAATGAAAAAAAAATAAGGTAATAAAAATATGGTGGTCTCCTTTTTTTTTTTTTTTTTTTTTTTTTTTTGTATATAAAATATCAGGTTGATATTATTTAGTATAAATTTTAAATATTCTGTTATATTTTTAATTTTTTTCTTTACTTTTTTTTGTATTACATTTTTATTTATTGTCAACCTTAATAGATATACTTTTTATATTTTTTAAAATAATATCTTACACATATTTGTTATATATTTATATATATAGAGATACATAGAAAAGAAAGCGTTTTGTTTTGATTTTAATTTTTTATATATTCACTTTCGAGAAGAGAAAATTTTTTCTTTTTTAAAAGCAAACATAAAAAAGAAAAAAAAAGAAAAAAAAAGAAAAAAAAGAAAAAAAAGAAAAAAAAGAAAAAAAAAAAGAAAAAAAAGAAAAAAAAAGAAAAAAAAGAAAAAAAAAGAAAAAAAAGAAAAAAAAGAAAAATATATGGTGTTCTATAGCTTATACAAAAATATGCATAATATTATATACATAAATATATTAATATAATATAATATAATATAATATATATATATATATATATATATATATATAACATATATATTGAAGGTCTGCATATAAAATGTTATTTAATTTATATCTTAACAAGAAGAAAAAAAAAAAAAAAAAGAAAAAGGAAAAAAAACATATCATAATATAAGAAAATACTCCAAATTTATTTTTTTCTTTATAAATATGCTTTTAAAAAATGTATGCAAGAAAAAAATAAATGAAATATGGGCAAAAAAATAAAGAGGTGTTTTTTTTGTTTTTTTTATATAATACATATATATTAAAATATATATACATTAAATGCTAAACCCTCCTTATCTTATTCTTTTCTTATAAATGTAGTACAAAAAAATTACATATAATATATATATATATATATATATAAAATATATAATATATTTATTTATTTATTAAATCAAACTTTATTTTTCAAAAAATTTATAAATATATATAAATATATATATGATTAATAAAATAAAAATCACTGTATATTATCAAAAAAGGTGAATAGATTATGCATTCTTCAAAAATGGTACATTACATACATATATGTATATATTTTACGTGTTTATTATGTATTTTTATAAAAACAATATAGCGATTTTTTTATTTTTAAATTAAAAATATTATATATATATATATATATATATATATTTATATGTACATTTAATATGTATAGAAAAATTTCTATATTTTCTAAAATTACCGCAATTTACATATATGTTATTATAATCTATCAAAATACATATGAATTTTTTTTTTTTTTTTTCTTTGCCCTATATATTTGTATATAAATATTTATATGTGTGTGCATAAAGTTTAAGAAAAATTTAAATAAGAAAGTAAAAAATAAAGTGAATAATATAAAACGTAGGAAGATTGAAAAAAAAAATATACATATATTATATATATATAATATATATATATATATGTATGTATGTATGTATAATATAAATGTGTGACTTTATATATTGTATAATAAGAAAAAAGAAAAAAAAATATTTTTGTATATTTATTTTATATATTTTTTTTTTCCCCATTACTATATGAATACTATACA
>LT990233.1:718254-720754 GCA_900257145.2 Plasmodium billcollinsi
TTTTTTTTTTTTTTTTTTTTTTTTTTTTTTTTTTTTTTCCCCATATATCATATATTCCCAAAATAAAATATATATGTTCATAATAAATATATGTAACATATATACCCTCTTATCATATTGTATATTTATTCTTTGTAAAAAATAAAAAAAAATATACATGATTATTATATTTTTTTCTATGTATTTACACCCTCAATAGTTTAATATTCAAGAAAATTGTACTTAGTACAAATATATATATATATATATATATATATGTATGTATGTATATGTGTATGTACCCATTAATTAGTAAGTAGTAATTTATTATTAAATTTATATATTTTATATATATATATATAGTATCAAATTATATATATGACAATTCATAAGTACATTCATAAAAAAATAAATGTATTGATATAATATTATTTTTTCTATACAAATTTATATTTGTAGAATATATATTTTTTTCCCTTTATTATTATTCATTATATAATAATATATACATGATATTATACATACACATATATATATGTATGTATGTATGTCGTGTGATAATTTATCTTTATGGTAATATAATATATTACACATATAAATATTTATTTATATGTATATATTTTTTCTATACGACGATAATTTATGTAAACATTACGTTACATATTAAAGTTCATTTTGATAAATATATGATAATTTTTTATTTTATTATATCTATTTTTCCAATGTATAAATAATATATAAAATATTCTATATGCATTATGAGCACACATAAGATTTAGTGTTATATAAATGTAGAGAAGTAATATTAGCAGTATCAGAAGAAAAGAAATTTTTTTTTTTTTTTTTTTTTTTTTTTTTGTTCTTTTTAATTGATATAAAAAACTAAACTTTAAGAAGTTTCTTTAAAATGGAGTAAATTTTTTACAGTTTAATTTAATTTAATTTAATTTAATTTTTTTTCATATTTATTAGAAATGCTAATATAGGTTAACACATATATAAATATATAAATATATATATATATATATATATATATATATATTAACATGAAAAGGATAAAACAATATGGAAAATACAAACATATAATATATACCTATATATATTATATGTTTGTATCTTTTTTATGTTATAATTTAATCACGTGATTAGTTTTATAAGATACTAAAATTTTTTTCATCAATTAAAGAAACCGGAATTAACACAAAATTTTACGGGATACATTTTGTTTATAAAAAAAAAAAATATATTTCTATATATATAGTTATTATTATAAATTTATTTTTTATGGCATTCCAAATAATATAAATATATATATTTATTATATATTTTTTATTATTATATATACTTTTATATTATCCACATATCTTATCTTTCATATTGAATATAATAATTAGGAAGATTGTGGGGTTTTGAGGGGGTTTCATTTTTTTTTTTTAACATAATTTTATAAAATATATATATATATATGTATATATATATATACATATATATATAAAATTAATTAGAGTTTTTTGAAAAGTTCTAATTTTATTAATATTTAATGATAAAATATAAAAGATAATATTTAAAAAATATAAATAAAAATTTGTTTTGTTTTTCTCTTATTTTTTATAAGCATATAAATTATATATAATATAATATAATATAATATAATATAACATACTATACATATATATATTAATATTATAATTGTATATTTGAAGGTTTAAACATATATCTATATAATATTATATGTATGTATATATATAATATATATATGTAATAATATTTATTATAAGAGGTATAAATTTATAAATATATTTTAAATGTTAATATATATATATATATATAGTATATATTTTATTATAATATAAAAAGGAAAAAAAAAAAACATTAGTATATATGTTTATGCTTATATTATAAATATAAATCCTTTAGTCTTCAATTATTATTATTTTTACATAATATATATAAAATATATAATATATTATATATATATATATAATATAGTGTATTATTTATTTTATATATATATATATATATATAATAAAATAATATTTTTTATAAATTATTCAGGAATAATTTTATAAACAATTTTTTTTTTTTTTTTTTTTTTCATTTTAGATATTGTTAAATTTATTTATAAAAAAAAAAAAAAAGAATTAATAATATTTTTTAAAAAAAGGAAAAATAAAATATTTTAATTTTTTTTCATCTTTCTTATTTTGAGTTTAAGCTTATTTTTTTTAAAAAATCGAGGAAAATTAAAAAACAAAAGAAAAAAATGGTAAATGCTTGAAAAAATAAAGAAAAAAGAAGAAAAAAAAAAAAAAAAAGAAAAGAAAGAAAAGAAAGAAAAAAAAGAAAAGAAAGAAAAAAAAGAAAAGAAAGAAAGAAATAAAAGAAATCATTTTATTGTTATGTATAAGATATAAATATAAATAAATAAATAAAAATATATATATATATATATATGTATATATCTATATATATATTATATATATATATATTTATATTTATATATATTGTTTAACCCAAAATT
>LT990233.1:723254-738254 GCA_900257145.2 Plasmodium billcollinsi
CATATATTAATAAATACTTACATATATAATTACATATATATATATATATATATATATATATATATATATATATATATATATAAAGTTATAAAACGTCAGCTCTTATAAAATTTTTGAAAGATGGCGGAGGAATATGAAAAATTTAAGCGATTCGAATATCGAATGAACTCCAACCTTGTTTTACAAAGGGAAGGTCCCATATCGAACAACAAAGAACCCACTGGAGAGAGCGAGAGTTTAGTAGGAAGATTAAAGTATAAGATGGGTGATAAGGTTGAATATAATAATAAGAATATTATGTTAGCAAGAGATAATAAAGAAATGACGATAAATAGAAATAAGAGAAAAGATATTTTTGATGATGATAAATATAATAGAAGATCTAATAAGAAAATTCGTCATAAAGAAAAAAGTGTATTAAATGTTAACATCGAAGATATTTTTTTATATAAGCCGACAACAAAATATACAGAAGACATATATACGAAACTTATGAGTAAGATAAGATATTTATTAGGTGATAACACAGGGGATATAATTAATAGTGCGTGTAACGAGATCTTATACATTTTAAAAAATGAAGAATTCAATAATGAACAAAAAAAGAAACAAGTCGAAAGTCAACTAGAAATAAATATAAGTGATGATGTATTTATTGAAATAAATAATTTATCAAAAGAAATATATGATTTTAATAAACAAGAAGAAGGGGGGGAATATGTAGAAAATGATGAGGGTGTTGCTGTTATTTTTGAAGAAGATGATGATTATTTTAATGTGGGAAGAAGTACTAGGGGATATATGAATGATCAGCAGATTATGGAATTACAAGAGCTTAGTGATGATATTGAGGAAGAGGGAATTTCAGAAGAAGATAATGATAATGAAAGTGAAGATGGGGATAGCAATAATAATATTAATGATGAAGATGATAGTGATAATAATAATAATGATGATAATAATGATGATAATAATGATAATAATAATGATGATAATAGTGATGATAATAATGATGATAATAATGATGAAAATAATGATGAAAATAATAATAGTGTGATAAGAAAAAAGAAAAAGATACGTAACGAAATAAGCCATCTAAAAAGTTATGATAAAAAAAATAAAAAATACGAAAATTATTTAAGTTTAAAAAATACAAATAAAAACTTGTATTATGATGAAGAAACTAATAATATTGAAGATAATGACGAACTTAATATTAATGTAATTGATTCTCATTGGTTACAAAGAGAATTAAACAAATTATTTCCAGACCCTTCTTTATGTTTAGATAAAGAAAAAGAAGTATTAAATGTTTTAAATATATATGATATACAAGAAAGTGAGAATAAATTAATGCACATATTAAAATATGAAAATTTTAATATTGCAAGAGTGTTAATAAAAAATAGATGGAAAATATATTATTGCACGTTACTTGGTCAAGCACAAACCGAAGAAGAAAAAGAAGAAATAAAAAATGAAATGAAGAAGACAGAAGAAGGACAAGATATATTAGATGAATTATGTAACTTTAAAAATGTTAGAAAGAATAAACAAAACGAATTTAGTAAGATAATTAGAAAAGAAGTTGATAATTTGTTAGGGAAAAGAAAAAAAAGTGATTATAATAAAAAAGGAAACATGTCAAATTATTCATATATACATGATGATGATGATGATGATGATGAATTGGAGAATAAGGAAATAAGTGAGAGTGATGATAGCGAGCATAATCCTTCTGATGGGAATGAAGAAAAGGAAGGGAATCAGAAGTATTGTAGCGACGATCGTGTTAATGATGATGATAATTATTACGAATCTGCAAAGTTGTATAATAGCGATACGGAAGGAGAAGACACAAATATGAAGATAAATGCAAAAGGTGCAAATAATGTAAAAGTTAAAAACGGTGTAAAAGTTAATAACAATGTAAAAGAAGAAAAAGAAGGTATTGATGGTGAGTCTGGTAAAGAAGATAATGAATATACACAAAAAAGTGTTTATAATAATGTGGTGAAATTTAAATTTATCGATTTAGAAAAACTAGAAAGTAAAGAAAAGAACAAAGATATATTTTTTAATAAAGAAGTGATATTACCACCTGAAAGTAAAAGAATAGAAAAAAAAGAATATGATGAGATTATTATTAGTAGTATGAAAAGTAATAAAATGGATGATATGAAAAGAATAAAAAATAAAAAAATAAATTATTATACATCTCCGGAAGATATAAAATTGATACATATAAATGAATTACCAGAGTGGACACATGATGTATTTTCTTGTGTTAATATTAATAAATTAAATCCAATACAATCAAAAGTATATGATGTAGCATTTAATAAATATGATGAAAATATGTTAATATGTGCTCCTACGGGTTCGGGAAAAACGAATATTGCTTTATTATGTATTTTGAATATTATTAATTCATATCGTTTAAAAAGTGGAGAGATTGATAGAAATGGTTTTAAGATTGTATATATATCACCTATGAAGGCGTTGGTAAATGAGCAAGTGCAATCATTTAATTTAAGATTGAAGTGTATGAATATAAAAGTGAGTGAATTAACGGGTGATGTAAATCTGAGTACTAAAGAATTAGATGATAGTCAAATCATTGTAATGACTCCTGAAAAATTTGATGTTATTAGTAGAAAATGGAATGAAAAAATATTATTGCATAAGATAAAATTGATTATATTTGATGAAATACATTTGTTGAATGAGATTAGAGGAAATGTTTTGGAGAGTATCATAGCACGTATAAATAGATATATGGATAATAGTATGGTATATGATATGCGTGATGTTACAGATGGTTCATCGGTAGGTGAGCGCATAAAAGTTGGGGAAAATAAAAGTGATGATAAAAAAAATGATGATAAAAAAAATGATGGTGACAAAAATGGTGGTGATACTAATTCCTTTCGAGAGAATAAGTTTGGAGAAAATCATATGTCGATAAGAAAGAAAAAGATTCGATTAGTTGGTTTATCTGCTACTTTACCAAATTATGAAGATGTAGGTATATTTTTAAGAGCTGATATTGAAAAGGGTATATTTTATTTTGATCAATCCTTTAGACCTGTACAAGTAGAACAACATTATATAGGTATAAAAGAAAAGAAAGGAATTAAGAAGTATGCTCTTATGAATGAAATAACGTATGAGAAAGTACTTGAAGAAGCTGGAAAAAATCAGATATTAATTTTTGTTCATAGTAGAAAGGAAACATATAGAACATCAAAAATTTTGATTGATAGATTTATGAGAAGTGATAACTTAAGTAAATTTTTAATAGATAAGAAAATATCGAGTGAAATATTATTATCAGAAAAAGATAATGTAATAAATGAAGAATTAAAAGAGATATTACCATTCGGATTTGGAATACATCATGCAGGATTAAAAAGATTAGATAGAAAATTGGTAGAAGATTTATTTTCTGATAGACATATACAAGTTTTAGTTTGTACGAGTACTTTAGCTTGGGGTATTAACTTACCAGCTCATACGGTAATAATAAAAGGTACAAGTGTTTATAATATCAATATAGGTGATTTTGATGAATTATCAAGTATGGATATTTTACAGATGGTTGGTCGTTCAGGTAGACCACAATATGATAAAAGTGGTAAAGCTATTATAATTACAGATCATAAAAATTTACAATTATATTTATCTTTAAACAATGAACAATTATGTATTGAATCTACATTACTTAATAATATTATTAATATTATTAATGCAGAAATTGTTTTAAAAAATATTCAGAATATGGATGATGCTATGAATTGGTTAGAACATACATATATGTATATACGTATGTTAAAATATCCTAGTTTATATGGTGTGATTATGAATTCTAATGATAAAATTAAAAGTATTGAAGAATTTAAAGATATTGTAGATATGAAAAATAAAATAAAGAAACATAACAATAATGATAATATAAAAATGAATAGTATCATTCGTGATAATATTGGTAATAATATTAATAGTATTATTGGTACTAGTGTGATAGATTATATTTCTATTTTAAAAAGTAATTCAAAATATAATAAATTTATAGAAAAAATAAAAAGGAGAATGTACAATATATTATATTCATGTTTTGTTATATTAGAAAAATATGATTTAATAAAATATAATAGAAAATTAAATACTGTTAGTAGTACATATATAGGTAAAATTAGTAGTTATTATTATGTAGATTATAAATCTGTAGATATATATAATAAAAAATTAAATAAATATACAAATGAAATCGATTTATTAAAAATATTTACTATGAGTGATGAATTTAAAAATATATATATAAGAGATGAAGATAAATCAGAATTATCTGTTATAATAGAAAAGTTACCTATACCAGTAAAAGAATCTATAGATAACCCTTATACAAAAATAAATATATTATTACAATTATATTTATCAAATGTAATATTAAATGGTTATATTATAAATGCAGATATGGTATATATACATCAAAATGCTTTACGTATTTTTAGATCATTTTTTGAAATTTCATTAAAAAAAAATTCATATAATTTAATAAAATTAACATTAAAATTTTGTAAAATGATTGAAAGAAGAATGTGGAGTACTATGACTCCATTAAGACAATTTGGTTTATTAAGTACAGAACTTATACGTATAATAGAAAAAAAAAATATTTCTTTCAAAAATTATTTAACTATGAATTTAAATGAATATATAACAATTTTTAAAAATAAAAAAATTGCAAAAAATATTTATAAACTAGTACATCATTTTCCAAAATTAGAATTAAATGCATATATACAACCTATTAATCATAAAATATTAAAAGTTGATTTAAATATAGCACCAGATTTTATATATAACCCTAAATATCATGGATATTTTATGTTATTCTGGGTTTTCGTTTTTGATATATCAAATGAACATATATTACATTATGATTTATTTACACTAAAAAAAAATTATAAAAATGATATATTAAACGAAACATATAATAATAAATATAAAAAATATAATGAAAATTATAATAGTAATAATAATATGTATAACCCATCAGATGTTTTGGATGATCATATGATGACATTTTTCTTACCAATAAATGATAATCCTTTCTATATTGTTAAAGTTGTTTCTGATAAATGGTTAAATTGTGAAGCTAGTGTAAATTTATATTTAAAAGATTTAATTTTGCCTTCACAAAATTTTTATTCTACACAATTATTAGATTTACAACCTTTTCCTGTACATTCCATAAAATATGAAAAGGCTCATACTTTTTTTAATAATATAAGAAATCTACAATATTTTAATTCTATACATACACAAATATTTACATCTGTTTTTGAAAATAACGGAAATGTACTAATTGCAAACTCAAATTCAAAAAATTATTTAATTCCAGCTGAATTAGGTATTATAAGAATTGTGAAATTCATACATTGTTTATATAATTTTATTAAAACATATATTAAAAAACATAAAGACGTGTATAAAATTATTAATGATAAAAAATTATCTGATTATATATATAATAATAATTTAATAGATCTAATAAAAATTGTTTATATAGCACCCTTAGATGATGTAATCATAAAAACATATAAAAACTGGCAAACTCTTAAAAAAATATTTAATTTAAAAATGTGTATACTAACAGGAGATATACAAATAGATATGAAGCTATTACAAACACATCATATTATTTTATCCAACCCATCAAATTATGATAATATATCAAAAAAATGGAGAAGGAAAAAAATTCTGCAAAATGTATCTTTTTATATATTTGATCATATGGAATTGTTAGATACACCCCAAGGTGGAATAATGGAAATATTAATAAGTAGAATTAGATATATATCAACACAGTTAAATTTAAATAAATCAGAAAAAAAAAATCAACACAATAATAACAACAACAATAATAATATTAACAATAATGATAATTTATTTATGTCCATATTAAATATGGAAATTATCCAAATGAATAACCAAGAAGATCATGACCAGAAAAATATTATACATAACAATAATAACAATAAGAATGATGATTTCTTACATAATGTAAATAGATTACAGAATTTTGGTATTGATGATATTTATGATTATATAGGATTAAATAGAATATTATGTCTATCTAGTTGTTCCTTATATAATTCAAAAGATTTCGCTGAATGGATTGGATGTAAAAAAAATGATTATTACAACTTTTTATCAACAGTTAGAGATATACCTATTGAAATTTACTTACATGCAGTTAATATTATGAATAAACAAAATAGATATATATCCATGCAAAGACAAGTTTATCAAAATATAAGAAAATTAAAGAATATGCAAAAGAAAAAAAAAATGCAAAATGTTATTATTTTTGTAACAGATCAAAAAATGTGTAAAACATTGGCATTGGATTTAATCCTTTCTGCTTACAACGATAATTTTAAATATTTTTCTCTTTTTGAAAATTATGAAGATGATAAATACCATACGTATAAATATTCTACTGATAAACATGCTTCTGATCAGTATGATCGTAATAATGAAGAGAAAGAAAAGAAAAAAGGAGGATGGATATCAAATATATTCTCTTACAACAAAAATGATAGAATAGGTAGTGAAAACGAGAACAATGATTTAATAAATAACAATTTGCATGACGGTGCAGCATTAAAAAATTTATACAAGTCTGGAACATTTAGTAGTAATAATTTATATAATAATAATAATAATAATAATAATATTGCAAGTGAAGAAGAACTAAATAAAAACATTCATAATATGATTAATTTGAATTTATCTAATATGGATAGTATTAACCATAAGGAAGCAGGAGAAAATAAGCTTAATGTTGATAGTAATAGTAGTACTATATATACAAATGAACATGTGTTTGATTATATTAATGATAAAATGTTAAAGCAATTTATGAAAAAAGGTATTTGCTATTTACATAATAATATGACAGAGATTGAAAAAAAAATTGTGGAAATTTTATTCGATAAAAAAACGATACAAATATTAATCGTTTCTTATGATTATATTTACAGTTTAAATGTTTATGCAAACACTGTTATTATATTAGATACTATTATAACACATTTTCATAATAATAAAGAAGAAGATTATAGTATACAGAATATATTAGAAATGATAAGTTATGCTGGAAGACAAAATGAAGATACCAAATCTTTTGTATATATATATACATATATAACAAAAAAAGAATATTATAAAAATTTTATATATGAACCGTTAACTGTAGAGTCAAACATTGAAGATAACTTGCCAAATTTCTTAAATAATGAAATAGTTATGAGTACAATTGAAAACTATCAAGATGCTATCGATTGGTTAACATGGTCTTTCTTTTATAGACGTATAAAAAAAAATCCCAATTATTATGGATTAAATGGTATATCAAATGAACATATATCAGATTATTTATCAGAAATTATAGAAAATAATATGGAAATATTATCATTTGCTAATTGTATAAATATAGAAGAGACTATGGATATTAAACCATGTAATTTGGGTATTATATCTTCTTTTTATAATTTAGATTATCATATTATTCATTTTTTTAATCAATATATATTATCCTTAAAAACTTTAAAGAAGTCAAGAATTTTTGAAATAATATGTCTTTCTAATATATTTAATGATATATTAAAAATACATAATTATGATATATATCTATGTTTAAAAATTGCTCAAGCATGTAATATACAAGTAACATATGAATTTTTAAAACTTTCTATCAATAATGAAAATACTTTAAAAAATGAAAACCTTGAAGATAATATAAATAAAGATATGAAATCAGAAGAATATAAAAAAGATCAATATATTAATTTATTACAATTTATGACTGTACCTATATATTTTACCTCTCATTTAAAAGCTTTTATACTTTTACAAGCACATATTCATAGATATAGTTTACCTGTGAACTATATACAAGAAACAAAAACAGTATTATTAAAAGCGTATAAATTAATAAATTCCTTAATTGATGTTATAAGTAGTAATAATATTTTAAATTTTTGTTTATTTGTTATGGAGGTCTCACAAATGTTAACACAAAGTATGAAGAGTACTGATCAATCCAATTTATATCAGTTACCACATTTCGATGAAAAATTAATTAAAAAAGCAAACGATTTAGAAATATTGGATGTATATGATTTAATAAATGCTGAAGATGAACCTAGAGATATTTTATTAAAACATTTGAATGAAAAACAAAGAAGTGAAATTGCAAATGTTTGTAATATTTTTCCAATTATTGATGTAAAATATGAAATCGATCTTGATAAATCTTATAAAGTTAATGAAATTGCGCAACTTAATTTAACCATAGAAAGAGATTTAACAGATGATGCTGTGATTTTTGCACACTCACTTTATTTACCATTTGAAAAAGAAGAAATGTGGTGGATAGTTATCGGAATTAAAAAAATGAATTTACTTTTATCTATCAAAAAATTATCTTTATTGAAAAGTCTCAATAATATAAAAATTAATTTCGAATTGCCTGACAAGCCAAATACATATGACGTGGTAATATATGTCATCAACGATTGTTATGTTGGTTGTGATCAGGAGTACGAGTTTAAGATTAGTGTGGAGGAGTAAGAAGCGAGTTTTGTGTTTTAAACATGTAAACATATATATATATATATATAAATTATGTTTATTTATTATTTATTATTTATTATTATTTATTATTATTTTTTTTTTTTTATTATAATTTTTTTTTTTTTTTTTTTTGGATTAGTAAATTAGCTAATTAATTTGGCTAGTTGAAAGACAGGCTAATTGGAAAAATATTATTAATAAATGTGTATATTAATAAAATTGATATAATATATATATATATATATATATATTTTCTATAAATTCATTCATTTAATATATAAAAAAAAAATTTAATGTTTACAAATCCTTGTTTTTTTAAATAAAAAAATAAGTTCCAATAATATATATATATTGTTCATATTTAATATATACGAAAAAAAAAAAAAAAAATTATCTTGTCATCCTTTGTAATATATATATATATATATATATATATATATACTTATAAAACCGAATTACGTTCTAATCAAACGAATAGACATAATAATAATAATTATGGGATTGAAATTTATATATTCTTTAATGAATAATAATATTCACTTTTTATTTATCGTATCATAATTAATGGTTTCATAAAAATGCTTAAATAATGAATTGCATTTTTTAGCATCATTATGTAAGTGCATACAATAAAACAAGTTGGAATAATTATCATAAAATAGTTTAGCAAATTTTATATTATCACTATTATTAGTAGTACAATACTTATAACCAATTACATTAAATGTATCTTTCAATGTCTTATGACATTTCTTATGTCCTTCTATTAATATTTTATCGATGTCATATAAATTATCATTATCTCTAATAGTACTTCCTAAACACATAAATCTTTTTATATCATAAAATTTATCATTTTGTTTTTGCGTAAAATATTTTTCTTTACTGTACAAAGATGGTGAATCTTGTACCTCATAAATCATGTCACTTAATTTGGAATAGTCTGCCGTTAGCCCCATACTTAAAAAAAAAATAATAAATATATATGTATGTATATTTATATATATATTTTTTATATATATTATAGGATATAAAATATCACATTAAAAAAAAATAAAGAATATTATTAAAAAACATAATTTTTTCAATTTTAATAAATAAATGAAAAAAAAAAAAAAAAAAAAAAAAAGATGGAGAAAAGTTAATATTTCTAGCATAAAGAATAATATCTTTTTCGTAGAATGATATAAATTTTTTTTTTTTTTAAATATATTTATGATTTAATTAGTGGATGAACATGTTTTATGTACGAATATATAAAAATATGATATATTATATATATATATATATATATATATATATATATTTATATATATATTATTTATTTTTTATATAGGTAAAAATATATTTATATATATATAATATAATATGTATAATATATTATATGTAAAATATGCATTTCAATATTTTGTGCCATTTTTTATAAAATCCACAAAAAAAAAAAAAAAAAAAAAAAAGAAATATTTAAAATAAAAATGTCAAAAAATTAAATCTATTGCATCCTTCCATCTATAAGAATTATATTATATGTTATATATATATATATATATATATATATATATATATATTATTTATTTATTATTAGCCTTGAAAATTAATTAAATAATTTATAGGTTCTTCTAATATAAATCAATAATATATATTTTTTAATTTTTTTTTTTTTTTTTTTATGTTTCCAAGAATTTAAGGATTAATATAAAAATTATATATAAGATACCTAGTAAAATTAAAATATATACTGAAAATATAGATTATCATCATATATATATTGAATAATATTATATATCCGTTTTAGTTTGTTTTATTATAATAACAAATATATATATATATATATATATAATACAGATTATATTATTTTGTTAGAGAATCGTTTTGTTAAAAGGATTGGTAGAAGGTATCATTTGTTGTAAGAATTAATATATGAATAAATTTATATTTAAAGAAGTAAATTGTTTTATATATTATATAGAAAAATACGAAAAATTAACAAGAATAAAAAATATATATATATATATATATATATATTTATATATATAACAAGATTTATAAAATTTACCTGAACAATACATAATTTGGACCCAATATTTCACAAAATACATGAACAGTTCAGGATAAAAAAAAAAAAAATAACATATATGTATAATATATATCATTTTCGTACAGTTAAAAATAAGTGATTTTTTTTTAATACATTCTTGTAAAATTCCATATACATGCCCTTGTGTGTTTATATAATAATACGATGGAAAAGGATGATCACTATAGAACTTCAGAAAAATATGAAATATGCACAAGTTTTGAAAATATTGGAATAGATGAGGGTTTACTGAGAGGAATATATGCATACGGTTTTGAAAAGCCATCTGCTATTCAGCAGAGGGGTATAAAGCCTATATTAAATGGAAGGGATGTAATTTTACAAAGTCAGAGTGGTACAGGTAAAACCTGTGTCTTTGCGGTTGGTGCTTTGAATTGTGTAAACAGGAATTTGAATGAGACTCAAGTAATAATATTATCTCCAACAAGAGAATTAGCTGAGCAGACTCAGAAGGTTTGTTTAGCATTGGCTGATTATATACATGTGACAATTTATTGTTGCATAGGTGGTAAAAAAATGAGTGATGATATAAAAGCATTAAATAATGGAGTACATGTTATAAGTGGAACACCTGGTCGTATTTATCATATGTTAAATTTAAGACATTTAAAATGTAAATATATAAAACAGTTAGTAATTGATGAAGCAGATGAAATGCTTAATAAAGGATTTAAAGAACAGGTATATGATATATATCGTTTTTTATCTCCTAATACTCAAATAATATTATCATCTGCAACTTTACCCCAAGAAGTATTAGAAATAACAAATAAATTTATGCACAAGCCAGTAAAAATATTAGTAAAAAGAGATGAATTAACTTTAGAAGGAATTAAGCAATTTTTTGTATCTATAGAAAAGGAGCAATGGAAATATGAAACCTTAGCAGATTTATATGAAAGTTTAACAATAACACAAGCAGTTGTTTTTTGTAATACACAGATGAAAGTGGATTGGTTAACCAAAAAGATGTTGGAAGCGAATTTTACAGTGTGTAAAATGCATGCAGGAATGAGCCAAAGTGAAAGAGATGATATTATGTTGAAATTTAGGCAATGCAAATTTCGTGTATTAATATCTACAGATATATGGGGAAGAGGTTTAGATGTACAAGAAGTGTCACTTGTTGTTAATTATGATTTGCCTAATTCAAGAGAAAGTTATATTCATAGAATTGGTAGGAGTGGAAGGTTTGGAAGAAAAGGGGTAGCTATTAATTTTGTTAAAAATGATGATATAAAAATTCTTAGAGACATCGAACAATATTATTCAACACAAATTGATGAAATGCCAATGAACATAACGGAGTTATTATAATGTAATAATAAGATAAATATAAATAATTATATGTATACAAACATGTACACATATATATATATATATATATATATATATATATATATATATATATGTATATAATTTGTATATGTGAAAAATTCATAATAAATAAAATTAAGGAGGGCCCTGCACAAAATGAAATATATATATATATATATATATTTAATTTCATATCATAATTAATTTAGGTCATTTTTTTAAAATAGATATATAAATTAACAGAAATATATATATATATATATATATATATATATATATATATATATATATATGTATGTATGCTAATTATATTATTTTTATTTATTGTTCTTTTGTACAATAATCCTTTTTTTTTTTTTTTTTTTTTTTTTTAAATTTATAAATTATATGTACCATTAATTTACTATATGATACACCTTTTTACATATATATATGATGTATCTTATAAAATGAACTTGTTATTTTTTGTTTTTTTATAAATATGCTCTTAATATATATAATATGAACTGTATATATTATATAATATGTAATTTTTAATTTTTTTTAAATTAAAAAGAAAACTTTTTTTTTTTTTTTTTTTCTTTTCTTTTCTTTCACTGATTTATTTTTGTACTTAATCCAATACGTTTTTCTTTCGTATCGCTTTTAGAACAATATATAATTTTTTCATTATTTTGAAAAAAAAAAAAAAAAAAAAATATATATATATATATAATATATATAATATATATAATTGAGAAGTGTGTTGTACATAGTAGCACATACCTGAACGTTCTTATAAGAAAAACATGTTTCTTTTTTTTTTTTAATTGATCTTATATATATATATATATATATATATATATATATATATATATGTATATTATGAGGAGATGGAAACCATTAAGTGTAAATAATAATTTTTTATAAAGCATATACGGAATAATTACTACGTAGGAGGATAAATATATACATGGTCTTATATTCACCTTAACAAATATATATATATATATATATATATATATATATATAATTATATGTATTTATAATTTTTGACATTTTGTTATATATTTTTATATTTTTATATGTTTCCTTTAATATGATAAGAAGAAAGTGGAGTAAAATAAAGTTGGTAATATATTTGATTGCATTTTATTACTTAACAAAAATAGATGAGAAATGTTTGTTAATAAAAGAGGGAGAATTAAATTTGTCTATTTCCAATGTAAATGATAATAATTATATAATATCTGAGAAATATAATAAGTATTATACATTATCAGTATTATATAAATTTGGAGAAATATTAAAAGAAATATATGATAATAAAATATTTGTTAAAAATATAAGTTGTAATAATTTTATGGTATCTTCAAAAGTTATATATGGTTTATATAATGATATGAGTTATAGCAAATATTCAAATTTTTGTTTTTCAAAAAATGCAAATAATGGTGTTGTTATTTTATCAAATTTATATGTTCCTAATACAAAATTTTTAATATTAGATAAAAGTGATAATGAAATATATAATTATGGAAAAAACAAAAATGGAAAGGCATGTGAAGATTTAGAAAAAATAGCATTATTTGTACATCCCTTAAATGATATTCCTCCTGAGCTTATGAACAAAACGTATTTTGTATATCAAAAAGATATAGAGAAATCAATAACAGGTAAAAACTTGAATTTTATTTTATTAAATTGTGGGAATAAAATAAAAAACGCATTCAAAATTGAATTTAAAAATAATATGAACTTTATGAAAAATCATTTCTCATGCGAAGAGCAAGGTATAACATGTATATATATATATAAATATATATATATATGTTTATATATATATATTTATATTTATATTTATATATTTATATTTTTGTGCATATTTGTACACATTTTAGGTCTTTTTGAAATTCACATGCTGCTGATAGTACTGTTATTTGTCTTGTCCTTGGTATATTATAGAAAAAGGAAAAACTTAAGCAACACAAATAAAGTATTGAAGGAAGCTATACATTGTTCTTATTTATTCTTCCTTCTTT
Organism: Plasmodium billcollinsi; assembly: GCA_900257145.2. Lineage (NCBI taxonomy): Eukaryota > Apicomplexa > Aconoidasida > Haemosporida > Plasmodiidae > Plasmodium > Plasmodium billcollinsi. The sequence continues at coordinate 737,337 of LT990233.1, forward strand.
CTAATATATTATATTTTATACATTTAATATCATATGCATTCAATGGATCTGGGTTTAGTATTCTCAAGGTACTAAGCCAAATATACGAAGCCATTTTTGATTGTTTCATTCTTGTAATTATATATTATATATTCAATAATAATATGAAAAAAAAAAAAAAAGAAACAATAAGAGTAGCTTTTACATATTCCATATTAAAATTTATTTACATATTATTTGAGATACAAAATAATCAAGAACTGGATTTATATTCAACTTTACACTCAAGTGAGCAAACATGAAAGTGTTTAAATATATAACACAAAAGATTGTTTATATGTATATATATTTTTTATTTATTTATGCTTATTTTCCCGTATAGTTGTGGCTCTACCCTTTGTTGTTTATCGTATAATAGTTGCAGGTATAAATGAATGAAAACATACTATTAAATAAATAAATAAATATATATATATATATATATGTATGTATGTATGTTCCTCTTTTGATCTCCTCAGTGTTAAATTATGATAACAGCAAAAAATTGCTCAAGGAAAAAACACAAGTGGAAGAAAAATTCTATGTCCTTTTTGACACATTTTTGTTAGTTAAAAAAAAAAAAAAAAAAAAAAAAAAAAAAAAAAAAGGAATATATATAAATATAGATAAATATATTTGTTTATATATTAATTATATTCATCTTTATTTTGATATATATATATATATATATTTTTTTTTTTTTTTTTTTTTTTTTTTTTTTTTTTTTTTACAGTTATAATTTATGGATATTGTCAATACCTGTTCAATATTTCTTAATGACAAGCTTTTCATTGTAAATTAGGACATATGCATAAAATATATATATCATATTTTTCATTGTATAATTAATTACAATACTGTTATTCTTATTCTTATTCTTATTTTATTTTATTTTATTTA
>LT990233.1:743254-753254 GCA_900257145.2 Plasmodium billcollinsi
TTGCATACCTGCGAAGAAAAGAGGGAATATAAAAATTAAAAAATAATAAGAAATATATATGTATACATATATGGGAAAAAATGCATATGTTAATTGTATAAATGGATATATAAGTAAATAATATATATATGTATTATATGTATGTGTTTATATATATATATATATATATATATATATATATATATATGTATGTATTTATGTATGTATGTATTTATGTATATATTTATGTATATATTAATGCATATATTTATGTATATATATATTCCTTATTACCTTCTGTAAATAATTTTATATTCCCTATATTGTAAAAAAGAACATTGGTAATCAACTCTTGATAAACATTTTCTTATAAGTTCTCCTTCTAATATAGTTTTTTCTTCAATACTTAAATGATTGTAATATTGGCTTAACCTAGTTTGACCTTGTTTATTAACCATTAACAAGAATTCTATCATTTTTAAAAAAACTTATTCTTTTTATTTTTTTTAAATTTTTTATTATTTTATTGTTTCATGGTTCTTTGGTTAATTTATTCTTTCGTTCTTACCTTTTATACCATTTACTAAAATGTACATATATATATATATATATATAATATAAATGATTAAATATATATAAAAAAAAAAAAAAAAAAGCTTCAAATTTGAAATTATTAAAATGGAAAAAATATTACATAAATAAGAAAAATCATATATATTATATATAAAACTGTATACATATATATATAATTATATATATATATATATATTTCTTTTGGGGTTTGTATATGTATGCATATTTTTTATGTTTTATTTTTATTTTTGATCTTTTATTTTTATTTTTATCTTTTATTTTTATCTTTTATTTTTATTTTTTATTTTATTTTTTTTTTTTTCCTCCCGTAAATTATTCCATATATAATTAAAAGGGAGGAGGAAAAAAAAAATTTTTTTATTTGAAAAATTGTATAAGGTTACCATTTGATTATAATGGGAAATAAACATAATAAAAAAAAGTATGAATTATGTGAAATTCAATACGAAGAAAAAGGTAAAAATTTGTATATTTTGTTTTTTTTTATATATATAAAAGGAGATATAATAAAAGAAATGTAAAATAAAATATATTGTAATATGATATATTATATATATATATATATATATATATATATATATATATATATATATATTATATATATATATATAATGTTAATATATATGATATTATGTTTCTATATTTGCTGACTTGTCAGATTTTCAATTAAAATATCCTTGGAACGAAATTATAAAATGGGGGAGCGACGATTTAAATGTTGATATAAATATAAAGATTGTAAAAAAAGTAATTGAAGAAATCAAAGATATAACATTAGATGAAGAAAGTTTTTTTAATATTACAGAAGGGAAGAATATTCAATCATTTCATTTTGAAGATAAGTATGTTCTGTGGGCAACAGCATTATTAAAAGATATACCGAATTTAAAAAAAATTAGATATAATATTGTTCCGAAATATATTAATGAAAATGAATTTTGGTTAAGATATTTTTCGTCTATAAAAATGATAATAATAACAAATTTCTTTGACACAATTCAGAATTAATTACCGACCAAAAAGCAATACATCAACATGATTAAAATCAACAAAAATATTAATAATAATAATAATAATAATAATAAATATTATTTTTTTTGTTTTTTTTGTTATACTTTTAAAATTATGAAAACGATATGTAAATATATATATATATATATATATATATATATATAATACATATATATGTTAGCTTATAAAATGTTGTTAATTTTTTTCTTTTTTTTTTTAATCATTATTTTCATTTAGATGATTATTAAAATTAAGTAAAACTTCAAACAAACAAAAAAAAAAAAAAATAATAAAATAATAATAAAATGAAATAAAGCAAATAATGTGACTATATAATGCCATTAAAATTTTATTAAAAGAAGGATTAAAAATAGAAAGGAAAAAAAAAAAAAAAAAAAATTTAAAACCTACTTATATAAATATAAATATAAATAATGTGGACACACACACATATATATATATACATATATATATTTTTTTTTTATGTGGCCCAATTGATACCATAAAGAATTAAAAACCTTGTGTTGTCATAATATATATATATATATATATATATATATATATATATATACACACAGTATAATATTTTATTATTGTCTTTATTATTATATCCTTCTGTTTATCTTTTTGTTTCTAAAGAATGTATGTCCTTTAAAAGTTTTAACATATGATGCTCAGCATTTTTTAGTAAGCGTTTTTTGGTTGTGAGTTCATTAACAATATCATTAATTTCTTGAAGTTCATGTTTTTTTTCTTCTAATTCTTCTGCTTCGTCATCATGATGTATATCATGATTTTTATGATCATCATCATAATCTTCATGTTCATCATAATTATTTATTTTATTTTTTCTTTTTCTTCTTCTTTTATTATTTTTTTTTTTCTGTTTGTTTTTTTTATCCTTTTTATAATAATGATCTTTATAATTTATATCACCGTCATCATCATGATCATAATTTCTTCTTTCTTCTTCGTGCTCATTTATATGATATTTCATATTTTCATCATAATCATCATCATGTTCGTGTAATGAATCCTCTTCCATTAATAATTTATCCTTTTTTGTATTATATTTATTTTTTTTTCCTTTTAGTTTATTTCTATTTCTTTTTCTTTCATTTTTCTCATTATACATTACACCTACATCATCATCATATTTATCATATTTATCATATTTATCATATTTATCATATTTATCATATTTATCATATTTTTCATATTTATCATATTTATCATATTTATCATATTCGTCATATTCGTCATCTTCATATTTATCTGTTTTATTTTTTCTCCATTTCTTTTTTTTATTCTTGTTCTTTTTTTTTTTTTTTTTTTTTTTTTTTTTCTGTTTGTCCTTTTTGCTTTTTTTTTTCTTTTTTTTTTTTTTTTTTTTATCCTTTAATTTCTTCTTTTTAGCTAACTTTGATTTTCGCTTGTCTTTTTTTTTACTTTTCATGAGGGATAATAAAACTCTTCTCTTTACTAATTTATGATGAAAATCGTTTTGTACCTTACTTATAGAAGTGTTAGTCTTATTGTGTAGAATATGTGTTCCTTTGTTTATTTGTGGTAAATAAAATATTGGTAGTTTTTTATTATTTATGGATATATGTTTTTTTGATCTTTGTTCTAGAATAATACATAGTTCATTTATAACGTTATAATTTTTTATTTTCGTAATAAAATATTTGACATATTTAAAAAATGTGTTATAATATATATAAGTATTTTTTATATGTTCTTTATAATTATTTATTATAGATTTTGTAATCAAATATATCTTTCCATCTTTATCGTTAATAATATTTGTATATATGTTATTACTTTTTTTTTGAATATATCCATTTTTTTTTTCTTTTTGTATTATATAAATGGTATGCCATATGTCATTATCAATATTATTATTATTATTATTATTATTATTATTATTATTTATTCTATGATTATCTAAAAAAATTGTTTTTAAAGAGGGGAATTCATATGTTGTCTTTTCATTTAATTTAAAAAGTATAAGTATATTTATTATAAGGAAAACAACCAGGTGCTTTCTTAGTAATATTGTTTTTATAATTTTAAAGCTGTCTAAATGTAATGAAGACATTTTCTTTTCATTCTTTTTTAAAAAATTCAATTTTATTTTTTTTTTAATTACAAATTTTTAGATTATAACAAGCATGTTAGAAAATTAATGTATAAATATATATACATACATACATATATATATATATATATATATATTACAATAAATATATAACTTTTACATTTTCGTCATTTTCTTTTTTTTAAAACAACAAAAAATTAAAAAAATATATAATAAAATGTAGTATAAATTATTTATATATAATTTTTAAGTTTTCTTTAAAACAAATTCAGAAATTGAAAAATTACAAAATTATGAAAAGTGGAAAAGAAAAAAAAAAAAAAAAAAAAGAAAAAAGGAAAGAGGAAAAAGGAAAAAGAAAAAAGAAAAAATCTGCATTTTCATGACAAATTCTGTTTCATTGAAATTTTGTTCTTTTCAAAAGATATTTGTCTATTACATTTTATAAATATATTTATATATTTTTTTTTCTTTTTTTTATAATTATATTATCACATTATATATATATATATATATATATATATATATATATGTATATGCGGTGTTTTCCATTTGATGGAAAACACATTTTGATATGTGAAAATGTTGGTACTCCCAAAAAATAAAAAATAAAATAAAATAAAACACATATATATTAATTTAATCTATTTTTTATTTTTTTATTTCTTATTTTTTTATTTTTTATTTTTTTATTTCTTATTTTTTTATTTTATATTTTTTATTTTTTTATTTTTTTTTTTTTATTTCCCATTTTATATTATATGTTTGTTGTAACATATTTACAAAAAATTAAGAAATATATATATATGTTTTTTTTTATATTTCTATTTTTATTTTGTATGGATAGCATATTTCAAATATAACATTATAATATTTAAATTAAATAACAAAATGAAAATAAAACTTATTTAAAGTTCTAATAAATATAATTATTATTTAAAAAAAAATTTATTTTAAGAATATTAAATGAAGGAAACATTTATGAAATAATTGAAATCATAGAAAGAATATTAGTATACTACATCTATTATGTAGACATTTTATACATTTATAAAATGATCGTAATTTTATTTTATGATATTATTACATATTTCATGTGTACATTTTTGTAAAAAAAGAATAAAATAAATAAAATAAAATAAAATAATACAATATAATACAATATAATATTATAAAGGTGTGTTCATCTATGAAGTCTTTTTTTCTTTATACTTTTGTAATATTGAAAAAAAAAATAATATTACAAATATATATATATATATATAATAAATATATTATATTATTTTTACATATAACAATATTATTTTATTATTATTATATTTAAAATGTGTAAAATAAACAAAATACATTCATACCAATAAATATTCTTTATTAATATAATATATATCTGTTTCTATTCTTTAAAAATAAAAATTAAATTTACCTTGCCTGTTCATATAAAATTTGTAGATAAATTAGGAAAATTACATGAACAATTCAGAAAAAAATACAAAAATAAAATAAATTAAAATAAGATAAATTAAATACCATTATAATTCAACTTAAATATATATATATATATATATTTTACAATTTGTAAAAAGTCATTTTTTTGTAAAACGTCATTTTTTTGTAAAACGTCATTTTTTTTTTGTATTTTTTTCTTTTTGGTCTTATAATGTTTAGTAAGGAATGCATATTATATATATAAATATATGCTTTTCCTAATAAGTTAAATATATATATATATATTTTATTTTTGTATTTGTTTAATTGTGGTGAGCTACTTATTAAAGTTAATACATAACATATTCCATATGTATAATACGTTGCTACAATGTTATGTTGTTATATATGATGGTTCATCATACTGAGACCCTTTTAAATGATAAGATATATATACGACATTGATAAAATAATGGGTATTGTTGAAATGATATATACATTTATTATTTTTATTTACTTATATGTAAGAATAAATGTAATTTGTTATCTTTAACAAGAATGTAGGAGCGTGGGATGAAGAGAAGTATATCACTCAGCTAAGTATTATTTTATAATTTCTTGGTTCATGTATTCGTATATTTATATATGTAGGATGTTATTTGAATTTTTTTAATATAATTATAAAAAAAAATAAAAATTGAATAAAAATGTTATTATTTGTTTTAGGTTTAGGTGTTCCTTTGTATAAATTATATCATAAAAAAGGAACATACACAATTCTACTATTACAAAAATTTATATTTATGTGTATTTTGTTTTTTTATACGGTACAAAAGTGTAAACATGGAATTCTGCATTCTGGTGCTTCTTTTTTTTTTTTACTCTTTTTTTTTTTTTTTTTTTTTTTTTTTTTTTTCTGGTTTGAATATTTCTTCTATATATCAGGTGGGGGGGGGTTGATGGGGAAAAAAATTATATAAAATTATATAGAAAAATAAAGTGTATAAATTCTATATATTTTATTTACTTTTTTTTTTAATTATTTTATATTTCTTTACACCATGAAATAGAACAATTATTTGAAAAAAGAAGCATGTGCATCAACTATTAATAAGCAAAAATAACAAAAAAAAAAAAAAAAAAAAAAAAAAAAAAAAAAAAGTAAAAAAAATTAATATATATACACATATGTATATATATATATATATATATATATATATATTTATGTATTAATAAAAAGTTCACATGCATATGTTTATATAACACATATTTTATATTATAAAGAGATAATATATAGGAATGTGTAAGTTTATTGCCATAATAATATTTTGCCTATATTATATTGAGGGAAAAAGTATATTGAGAAATAATAAAAGTCATAATAATTCGCATATATCAAAAACGAATGATGAAGAAGGTAAAATAAATATAAATAATTTAAAACCTATAAAACAACATGATAATATTATAGAAGATATAAATATTAAGGAGAACAAATTGATATCAATAAAAAATAAAGACAAAAATGGTTCCTTTATTGATTTAAGTATGAGCTATAATGAAAAAGAATCCGATAATGATGATGAGGAAGAAGAAGATGAAGAAGACAGTGAAGATAATAACACAAACGATAATAATAATAATAATAATAATAATGATGATGATCACCATAATGATAATGATAATCATGATAATAATGATAATCATGATAATAATGATAATCATGATAATAATAATGATGATAATAATAATAATAATATTGATAATAATAATATTGATAATAATAATACTCCCTCTGCTGCATACACGGCTCTTCCTCCACCACCACCTCCTGTACCTCCCCCAGCTCCACCAACATTAACACCTTCAGGTATCGTAGGTAATGTTCTTTCAACTTTCGTATCACATGGTTTAAAATTAATCGGAGTACCCTAAATTTTTTTTTTTTTTTTTTTTTTGTGTGTGTGTGTGTGTGTGTGAAGTTTAATAAACACATATAATATATGTGATATGAAATATTTATGAATTATGTGGATAACTTACAATTTTAAATTTTTCTTTTTTAATCTTAACTTTTTTTAAATAAAAAAAAAAAAAAAAAAAAAAAAACTTTCTTTAAAATATATACATATATATATATATATATATTTACTAAACATATTATTTATTGAAAATATTAATTGAACGAATTAAAAATAATTATATTTTTAAAAAATATCATATACCTTTTAAATAGACAAATATTCTTATGAAAATATATATACTTTTTTATTTGAATATATACTAAGGTACTAAACATATAAACAATCCACATATTTTTGTCTAAATCCTTTATTACATATGATATTATTTTTCTTTGTCTTTATAGAACAAACAAAAAAAAAAAAAAAAAAAAATTAGATCCATATAAAATAGGTTTATATATATATAATATATATGTATATTTTACTGTATATATATGTTTGTGTTTTAATTTTTTTTTTTGATCAGAAAAAAAGGGAACATATAAACGAGAAAATTAACATATATATATATATATATATATATAACGTACATCTATATAAAATATATATATGAACATACAAACTTATTGTGTTTAATATTATATTAATATATAAATATTTTTATGTGTGTGCACAAAAAAATATATATGTTTTTATATTTATAAAATTGTGCATATATATATATATATATATATATATATATTTATATATTTATATGTTTATATGTTTATTTTACTTTACCATAGTATGATTATTATACATTTATCATGTAATACTATATTTAAAAAAAAAATAGGAAACATGAAACGTCCACATTTTTATTATATCACATTTTGTTAATTTTTTATGGTATTTAAAAATACTTTATATTTTTTATATATGCTTATTTTCATTTATTATATTAAAAATAAAAAAAAATAAAATATATATGTATACATATATATTATATGTTATTATATATACATTATAATTAAATCCATTATCTTTACATGTAAGAATATATAAATATATATTATATATATGTATATATATATTTTTTATGCTGATATATTTTATTATTTGTTAAAAATATTGTTGCACCATGGTACATACATGGTATTATTAAAATTAAGAAAAAAAAAAAAAAAGAAATTTGAAGAATTTAAATATACACATATGAATATATAAATATAGTAAATATATATATATATATATATATATATATATATATAAATATATATTATATATTTAAAATATTTTTTATACATATCTAATAATAATAATAATAATAATAATAATAATAATAACAATAAAAATAAAAATTCTATTATATAAAATTTATAATTAAAAATATAAAGATGAAAATATGAAATATTATATCATTTCAGTTGTGTAAAGAAACTATTACACATGTGTATATATATATATATATATAATATATATATATATATGTTTTTTTTTTTTTTTTTTTCTCATGATGGTATTTTAAAAAGTGTTAAACATAAAAAATATATAAACATTATTTCTTTCCTTCTTTCTTTATGTTTTTTTTTGGTAATATTATTCGTTTAATTTTTCGTCATATTATTATTCTTTTTATTTTTAGTTATATTATTCTTTACACATACATACATACATATATAATACATTTTTTTTTTTTTTTTTTTTGTGATGATTTCCATTTTTAAAGATAATTAAAAGTTTATTTGCCGTAATATATAAATCATATTAATGTGTCATACACCTTTTTTTTATTAAATAGATATAGGAGAAAAAACAAAAAGAAAAAAAAACAAAAAGAAAAAAAAAACAAAAAGAAAAAAAAAACAAAAACAAAAAGAAAATAAAAACAAAAAAAAAAAAACAAAAAAAAAAACATTAGTAGTAAAAAGGTGTATCTTATTACAGATAGGACGTTATATGACAAAAAAACATTTGCATATATAAATAAATAAATATATGTATATATATATATATATATATAGATATATTTTTCTTTATCGTATTATATACACATATATATATATATATATATATATATATATATAATATTATTTATAATTTATACATTTTTGTATGTATATTATTTTTTTATAATATTTATTTTTTATTTATTTTTTGTGTAATTTTTTTTTTTTTTTTTTACGTTTACACATATTATATGTTTTATTTTATTTTAAGTTTTAATTCATTGTTTTAATTAGCATATTTTGAAGAATTTTTTTTTTTTTCTTTTTTTACATTAAGCTATATAATTAATTTAAATATTTGTAGAATAAATACACAAAATAAAGTTCTACTTGAGAAAAAAAAAATATGAGGACAACATAATATATATTTAATATATATATATATATATATATATATATATTTATATTTAATATATATATATGTGTGCATATATTAATTTTGTGGAAATTTTTAAGTGTCCATACTTATTTATAAAAATATTTTTATTTACATATACAAATATATAGGGTCATTAAATATAATTCTATAAACATATTTTATTTTATTTTATTTTATTTATTTTTTTTTTTATTTACATTAATATATTCCGTTATACACGAAATTACCAATCTATACATTCATATTTAATATTTCAAAAAAAAAAAAAAAAATGGGTTCATACGGAATGGACGTAGATGATGCATATTTACATCAAGGACAATATTCAGCTCCGTACGATAATCAATACCAACAAGATGATGATACACCAAGCCCTAGAGGAGAAAGTCATACACCGTTTGTAGGATATTTTAGTTCACATTTATTAAGAACAGGTTTTTTTTTACAATGCGTATCATTAGTATTAATGTTTGTATTTTATTGGGCTTTTGGAGGTACAGGAATTTTTATTTTTGATTTATATGCTGGACCAGAATGTGTTAAAGTTTCAAGCACCTTT
>LT990233.1:758254-763254 GCA_900257145.2 Plasmodium billcollinsi
ATTATTTTCACCACATATATTATTTTCACCACATATATTATTCTCACCACATATATTATTTTCATCACATATATTATTTTCACCACATATATTATTCTCACCACATATATTATTTTCACCACACATATTATTTTCACCACATATATTATTTTCATCACTGATCAGCTTCTTTTGTTCCTCCTTGAGATATTTATCAAAATTAGCATCGATATGATCGTCAATTATTGTTTTAATTTTTTTATAATTTTTAATATTATTTTGAATGTTTAATTCAAATTTGTCGTAATATAATTGTTCATCCTTAAATTTTTGGTCACAATAATATAAACTATCCTGAAAAAAATAATGAAAATTATTTTTTGCTGATTGTTTATTACAGAATCCTAGATGATTTATTGGTAAACACTCGGATAATAACAAATTAAGAAAAAAAGAATACATTGATTGCTCATTATTATTTAGATTAATTTTTTTGTGTAAAATTTTTATAAAACCAATAAGTCTAGCACCTACTGATTGTATTTTTATAGGATCATTCGAAATAATACAATTTTGAAATTCTTTATATTTTTGAATGAATATATTTTTATAACATTCCAAAAAATTTATAAAATATGATATAAAATTTATCGGTATTATATGTCCGAAGTCACATAATATTTCTATAAAATTTATTATATTAAGATAATAAGGTGTTAATATTAAACATATTTCTGTAAATGTTAAAATAAATTTGATTAGAAGTTTGGTACTTCTTATCTTTTCCAATATTGAAAAGAAAAAGCTTTTCAACTCGCTTATAAAATTATTTAATATTTTATTGTAAATGTGTTCATTTATTTTTATATCATTTCCTGTCATAAAATTGGTACTCTTAATTAATTCTTCTTTCTTACATAGATTATCATCTTTAGTATAATTCAATTTTTTTATATTTAATAAATTTGTGGAGTTGTTCATTTCGATTTGCATCTCGTGTAGAGGTAAGGATGTTGATGGGTTCTGTTCCTTTAACGTATGATTACTATGAAAATGATTATCACTTTTATTATCATCTTCTTTTTGTTCATTTAATATATCACAATTTAAACATATATGCTTAGATAATGTATCCTGCCCATTACAATTGATAAAAACAAAAGATTCCATTTGCTTTTCCTTTTTCTTATTTTCCAAAAAATTTACATAATCGAGTATATAAAAATGAGCTTTAATAGTATTCTCATTTTGTATACTGTTTAATAAAAATTTTAAATAATCACATATCAATTGTCTTGTATATTTTCCTTTTAATAATATAACATTATGTTTGTCATGATTTTTTTTTAATTTTGTAATGTTTGGTATATGGTCACATGTATTCTTAATATGTACGTCATTTTTTGTAATATTTTTTTCACTATCCTTTTGGATAGCATGTTCTAAATTTTCTTTATTTAAATACAATCCCTTAATGAAAAGATTATAAAAAAAAACAGAATATGAACAATCTTTTATCAGTTCACAGGAAGAAACATTTTTTATATTATCTAAAAATATTTTATCTTCTTGATATTTTTGTACATATTCTTTCTCAGCATTTATAATTCGTATATAATCATTTTGTATAATTTTTTTCTTCTTTCTTCTTTTTTTTACTGATAAATCTTTACAAATATCTTTTTCTTTTTTTTTTTTGGGAGGGGGTTTTCCTTTTTTTAATTTATAATTATTTAAAAACATGTTCATAAACATTTTGACAGCTTTATGTTGTTTCTTCCATTTCTTTTTATTATTTATAAGTTTCTTTTTGTAAACACAATCTTTTAGTACTTCTCCATCATTATGAGAACTATATATGTGGGTATTTATATCATGATTATTTTGTTCAGCACTTTTTACATTATTTTGTTGATAACTTTCAACATTATTTTGTTCAGCACTTTTTACATTATTTTGTTCAGCACTTTTTACATTATTTTGTTGATCACTTTCAACATTATTTTGTTCAGCACTTTTCACATTATTTTGTTGATCACTTTCAACATTATTTTGTTCAGCACTTTTCTCATTATTTTGTTGATCACTTTCAACATTATTTTCCTTTTTTACATTTATTTTACTTATATGTTCATTCTTCATTTCTTTCTTATCTTTCAATATGGTCATTGCAATGATTTTATTTTCTTCTTTATTTATTGATAATGCTAAGGAACTTTTTTCATTTTTAACTTTTTTTCTTAACAAATTCATTTTATAAAAACAAAAACAAAGGCACTTTATAAAGAGCACATATATATATATAAATAAATATATAAACATATACATATATATATATATATGATTATATGTTATATCTTTTTATTTGCTTTTATTTTTATTTTAATTATAATTATTTTTTTAATTTTTCCATAAATGTTAATAAAAAAAAAAAAAAAAAAAAGGGGATAATTATATACAAATATATGTATACAAAAAAATAAATATATAAATAAATACAAAATAATAATATATATTTAATATTATTATAATATGTTTTAAAAAATAGAATGATTCATTCAATTATTCATTTTTTTCTTTTTTTTTTTTTTTTTAATATTGAAAGAACAAAAATTATTCGTCGCCCTTATTTTTTTTTCTGAATTTGAAGTTAAGAAAAAAAAAAATATATTAACATTAACATATTATATATAAAATATATATTATATTATATTATGTATGTTTATTATATAATGTTTTTATTTTTGCCTATCGATAATTATATAGTAATATATATATATATATATATATATATATATATAATATAATATAAAAAAATATATTAAATATATATTTACATATATATATTTATATATATATATAAATTTGTGTTCATCTATTTTATTTATTTCTTATTCTATATATAGCACTCTTTTTAAAGCAAAAAAAAAAAAAAAATGAAAATGAAAATAAAAATGAAAAACCTTAATGATTATTTTTATTAAATATTATATCTACCAAAAAAAGTAATGAATAAATATATATATATATATATATACAATTTTATTTATAAATTATTAATTTATATATGTATATATAATAATGTTATTTTATTATAATGAACATTTTTTTTTGATAAGGATAAATGGAAATATTCAAAAAGTAAAATAACAGAAACAAAAAAAGAAAAAAAATTAAAAATATATATATTTCTTATATTGTAGATAATTATAATATTGTAACGAATAAAAAAACGTTCACATATATATATATATATATATAATATATTTATGTGTGCTATTTTTTATTTTTTATATATTTGTTAATGTATAGATTAATTTTTTTATTTGTGAGTAGAACATATTACCAATTTATGATAAACATAAAAGAAATACAAACATTTTTGTATTATTATGATGATAAGTATCACACATTTAAAAAATAAAAAGATTATAATATGATGTTTCTATTATGATTAATATACGAATATATATTATTATCAATTTTATTGTAGCCTTAGTTGATATAAATGAATAACATCACATTTTTATTTCTTTTATATATTCTACCAAAAATATTTTATTATGTTTATATAATACGTTCACAACAAATGAGAGGTATGTACAACTCTTTAATCATACACATTATTTATTATATTCATATATGAACTCCTTTTATCCATTCTAAATATCAATATCAATATTGTTATTTGTTTTTTTTTTTTTTTTAATATATAATTCTTTAAGTTAATGAATTATATATGCAACCAACATCTTTCTATATATTATCTTTTTGTTAAATTAACTATTGTATTTATATAGTAAAAGGTAAAAATATAATATGAATAATGTAATCATTTTTTTAAAAATGTATAGATCAAGTCATTTTTTATGTTCATTAAAAAAATACAAAAAAAAATCCTGCACAAGTCAGGTAAATAAATAAATAAATATAAATATATAAATAAATATATATATATATATATATATATATATATGTATGTTTTAATATCCATATTTTACTTGATATAATTGTTTTCTTTTATATTTTTAAAGATGAACCATCTCATATATATAAATAGTGAGATGATGAATTTTCATTCCTGGTGTTTATAAATCCTTTTATATGTTTATAAAATGAAAGGATATGTTATTTTAAAAGAAAAAAATAAAATTAATCAATTAATAAATAATATATATATATATATATATTGAGGTATGATTTGAGAAATATTGGAAGGATGATCGATTTTCCCTTTATCTTTTAAAAATTAAGATATTTATATATGTATATATAATAATATAAAGAAAATGTATGTAATCATGATAACAAACTAATAGGTATATATTAAAGTAAATAAAAACCATTGAATGTTGATAAATTTGTACGTTCCATATTTGTAAATGTGGAAATTCATACATTAAGTTATTTTTAGGTCTACACCTTATATATACATATATATATATATATATATATATATATATATATACATTATAGTTCTATAATAAAGATTCCATTTATGGGGAAAAGAAAGAATGGTTAAGAGAACAATTTTATAGTTTATATATAAAACAATTACGAATATGTATATTAGCACTACATAAAATGCATAATCATTCTTTTGTATATACATTGACAATATAAGAATTATTTTAATCATTCTAATAATTTTAATTTGAGTTTCCACATTTAATATTATAAAAGTAAGAGTCATGATATGCCCAGATAAGCTTTAAGAAGAATAGGAAAATATTTCATTTTATAGAAAAAAAAAAAAAAAAAAGAATGATAATAAATAAGGTTACGAAAATGGTAAATCCCTTTTTCTTTTTTTTCTTTTTTTTTTTTTTAATAATAATATGTTATTAAATATATATATATATATATATATATATATATATTTATATTGGGGGCTTCTCATGTAATTAAATTTTATGCTTCCATTTATATGAATATACCTGCCTCTTATTCTTATATTTAAAATATCAAAAGAAAAAGAATGTGAAAATAAAATTTATATGAATTACCTTATACCTATGAAA
>LT990234.2:0-2500 GCA_900257145.2 Plasmodium billcollinsi
AACACAAGAACCAGTAACAAGACACAACAAGAACCAGTACACAACACAAGAACCAGTCATAACACAACAAACTGTAACACCACAACAAACTGTAACACCACAACAAACTGTAACACCACAACAAACTGTAACACCACAACAAACTGTAACACCACAACAGGCTACTCCATTGAAAAAAGAAACAGAAGTAAATGATTCAGTACAGGATCCTACGAAAGATGCTACACCATCTTCTGCTAACAAAAAATCCAAGTCATGGATGAGCTTTGGAAAAGGTGACAAGAGTGATAAAAAAAATAAGAGTAAATCAAATGCAGATGATAAATCAAATGAAAGTCCATCAACACAAAATGAAGGACAACCAAGTAAAAATAAAAGGGGTACTAAACCATGGATGAGCTTTGGAAAGGGTAAAAAATAATCGAAGAAATATAAGAAACAATAATGAATAACAAATTAACAAAATAAAGAGAACTGCAATTATTTTATAAAAAAAATGTCAAATGAGTATACAGTAAATAATATAATTAAAAGAAAATTATAGATATTTAAATGAAACATTTCATATCTTACAAATTTATGGTTATATAAATGAACAATTATTAGAGTAATAAAAAAATTAATTATTATTATTTTAAATGAAATAATATAAACATTTTGAATTAAATTTTATAAGAATAAATGTTAAAAGAAATTTGTGTATTTACATATACATATATTATAAAAAATTCAAAAATATATATATTAAAATATAATAAATTTTATATCTATATTATATATAAATTTGGGTTAGTTGGTTAAGAAATTTTTTTTATATTTTATTGCTCTTTAAATATAATATTTTTGAATAGTATATTTAACATAGAACAGAAAAAAAAAAAAAAAGAATTATAAAATAAAATAAAATAAAAAAATAATAATTTTATATTATTTCTTAACATATTTACGAATTTATTATATATATATATATATATATATATATATATATATATAATACACTTATTCGTTTATTTCGTAATTTCACGGTTATTCATATTTTGTTTTCTTTTTTTATGATTCCATTACTATTTTTTCAATATATGTATATATACATAAAAATGAAATAACTAATTTTTTATTTTTAAAGATTTTTAATACAAGAAAAATTTAAAGGATATTCTTAAATTTCAGTGTAAAAAGAACGGAATAAAAACATTTTTTTACTTTGCCACAACAATAGTCATTTTTTGTGGACAAAATATTATATTTAACATTAAATGCTTATTATATTTAATATAAATATTAAATATACTATTTAATATTTTCCAAATTATACATGTAAAGCAAATATCATATATATATTCCATTGCTCATTTATTTGTATATATATATATATATTTCTCTTATATTTTAATACCTTCATGACATTGCAAAGAATGTTTTCATAATCATCTTTTTTTAATAATTCATTATTATTAAAAATTGTATTATTTTTAAAAGTAAAAAGTTTTTTAAAATAAAAACATATATATATATATATATATATATAGAAAAAATTACTTAATATTTGTATATATATATATATATATATATAATCCCAGTCATGTTGACATATTATGATAAAAAAGGATGCTCCCCTTTTGTGAAAAATTAAATATTAAAAATTAATGAAACTTTAATATTTATATTAATATTTATTCCAACTATCTTTTTATTTGAATATGTTCGATAGTTTCATATCCATATAATGATCTGCTGCACGAGCGGCATGTTGGCGTCCATAACAATTCATAGTAGTATCAAATATTTCTACAAAATCTTCTGCTAAAAAATCAATTTCAGTAGACAGAAGGTTTATATACATTCCTACGAAATTTTTTAAATTTTTTCTTTGAAAAAGATGTTTTAAAAATCGAAATCCCTTAACATTAGGTAAAGCATAAGTTCTATTTTTAACAGCATAATCAAATTCCATCAGAAATCTCTTATGTCCTTTAACCATTTTAGCTTTCATATCAGAAAAGAATGATGAAATTAAATCATCAGGTGTACCAAAAAATTCTTCTTTTCCATTTTTTTCACAATAAGCAAATATCTTCGAATTTTTTTGGGGATCATCTAAAGCAAATGTTTTACTACGTTTTTTTAAACCTAATCTTGTTCTATTTTTCGAAATATTATAATTTCCTTGTGCATATTCTGTTATATCAGAATTATAATAATTTTCCTTAGTTCCAAGATAAATTAATAATGCATAATCACGCATAAAAGAAAGTTGATCATTAGGTATATGTGGTTGACCTTCTAATTGGAATGTCCTAAAAAAATTTATTTCATTAAAAATAAATACTTTTGTAGGATCGTTTTTATATATTGCATGTTTATTTAAATCGGCTTTTTCTAATATATCTTGCAAAAAATCAGTCCTTTTTACTATATGAGATGCATCTTTTTCTTTAACTATAATAGAAGGTAACTTATCAAAAAAATATTCATGTTTCAATGTTGAAAGGAAATCATC
>LT990234.2:5000-42500 GCA_900257145.2 Plasmodium billcollinsi
AAGCATAATCAAATTGTCTTAAAAACTTTTTATGAGAATTTAACATTTTAGTTTTTATAACTGAAAAGAAAGATGTAATTAAATCATCTGGTGTACCATAATATTCTGATTTATTATCTTTTTCACAATAAGCAAATAAAGGGTCATTGTTATTTGATCCTACTAAAGCAAGAGAACTACTACGTTTTCTCAATCCTAATGTTTTATTCTTACTAATTACATTATTAATACTTCTTGCTGGTCCTACTATATCTGAATTGTAGTAATTTTCCTTTGAACCAGCATAAACTAAAAAATTGTAATCACGAGCATAATCAACTACACTTATATCAGTATATCTATTAAAATCTCCAAAATAATCTCTATAAGTTGGATCAACTCTTGATCCTAATACATAGAAGGGATTAGACTTGAATGTTGCATGTGTGCTATTTGATGCTTTATTCAATATACGTAAAAGTGGATTCTTCTTTATAACCAATTGTTCTCTGTCAGATTCTTTAATTATATATGAATCCAAATTTTCCATAAATTTCTTATCATTGAGAAGTAAAAGAAAATCATTAATAAACAATGAATTAATATCTTTGAATTTGTTCTTAAAAAAGGATTGATAATCATCTGTAGTTAACATAGACTTAATATCCTTAAGATAGTAATAAAAAAAATATAATGAAACTGCTCTAGCAAAACATTTATGATCATTATTTTCTAAAGTATTTATGTTGGTTTTTTCTAAATATTTCATTAATTCATCTGCACTAGTAAAGTGATTATAAATAAAATAAACCCACATAGATAATTTATGAACATGTGCCGTGTGTGCATAAATTAAACCAGTCAAAGAATTTGACTGCGTATATAATTTTGAAAATTCAGTTTCACACGTATGCCCTTTTACAACATTCTTCAAACATAAAATAAGAAAAACTAATACATAAAATTTTAAAGCCATTTTGTTGCTCTTTTTTTTTTAACTGGATGATGTTATACAAAAAATAAATTTTACAAAAATAAAAACAAATGTATGTATATATATATATATACTTTATATCTTGTACAAAAAATAAAAACTTAAAAATTCTTTTTATTAATATATATATATATATATATATATATATATATATATATGATTATACAAAAACTTTAACTATACAAAAAAAATTAAAATTAAAATATTTAATTTTTAATATTCACTGATTACAAATAAATATACAATCAATAACAAAAAAAAAAGAAAAAAGAAAAAAAAAAAAAAAAAAAACTGAAAATAATAATATAAAAAAAAAAATCATAAAAAATTAATAATCATTAAAGAGTAATAATCATAAAAAGGTGAAATCACTAAAAAAAAAAAAAAAAGAAAAGAAAAGAAAAAAATGTATAAAATCGTAAATTTATATGATTATCTAGTACTTTAATAAAATTTTCTTCTATTTTTACCACTTTTTTATTCATAATTTTTTTTACTAAAGATTTTATCAGGCATTATAATTGCAATATATACACATTAAAATATATAGAACATAATAAAATAAAATGAAAAGGAACAACAAAGTTTTGTCTATTTTTTTTATTTTTTATGTATATATTCTTTTATATAAAAATATATTTAATATATATTATATATGTATTATATTATCATTTGCACTTCATATGCATATAAATAATATATTTTTTATTTTATAATTAAATATATATAATCACAAATAAATAAATTTTTTTTTTTTTAAATTGTAATCATACACATATATATATATATATATATATATATATATAATATGTAACCACTATTTATATGATACCGTTGAAAATATATACAACGTTTTAAAAAAAAAAAAAGAACACACACAGTGCATATTCGGTGCCTCGCAAATTTTTATAAACAAATATTCATGTATTTTTTTAATCATATTATATATTATTATAATGTTTTAAAAAATGGAAGAATTATTAATTTAAACTATATATATAAATAGAAACAAAAAGAAAAGAATAATATAATATAAATATAAATATAAATATAATATAATATTATATAATATAATATAATATAATATAAATATAAATATAATATAATATAATATAATATAATATAAATATAATATAAATATAATATAAATATAATATAAATATAATATAATATAAATATAATATAATATAAATATAATATAAATATAATATATATATATATTTATATATATTTTTTTATTTATATTTATTTATTCATTCGACCTATATTAAACCAAACTATTTTAAAATCCACCTTCCAAACAAAAGATATGTTTATGGAACACAAAAAAAAAAAAAAAAAAAAAAAAGGAAAATAATATAATTGTCTGTGTTTTCTCAATTGAAAAATATATATATATATATATATATATATTTTATCTGCACACCCTTTTGTGAATATTGTTCATCACATTATTGATATCCTTTTTTTTAATTTATATCAAGTTAACCATATTATACTTTACATAAATATATTAAAACATTCTTTCTTAAGAAAGAGGTCGATTTTATTTAAAATACATTTACTTGGAAGTGCTTTAGAATTACAACATTTATAAATATCTTTTAATAATGAATTTGTGTTTTTTATATAAGGATTTTCAAAAAATATTTCTTTCACAATTTTTTTAGCTTTATCGAATTTTTTTTCGAGAGTTAAAGTTAAGGAAATAAATGTATTAATATAAATACAATTGGGATATAAATTTTGAGCTTTCAAAAAACTATTCAAGGCATCAACATTTCTTTTCATTTTCAAGAATATCATACCTTGTAAGATAAATAATTCAGGTCCCTTATAATTATTTTTTTGAGCTTGTTCTAAACAAAGTAAAGCTGTTTCATATTTTTCTTTATAGTTATATAAGCAAGCACAATATAAACATATTATTGGATTTGCCATATATAATTTTAAACATAAACTTAAATGCACATTAGCTATATTTATATTCCCTTCATTAAAAAATATTACACTTAATATTAAGTGAGCTTTAAAATTACTAGGATTTATTAAAATGCATTTAAGTAATACTAACGTAGCTTTATTAATATTTCCTGTATGTTTTAGTTCACTAGAATAAAGAATATATGAATATTCATAAAAAATATTTAATTTCATAGCTTTTTTAAAAAAAAAGGTTCCTAATCTTTTATTATTTTTTAAAGAAAAATAATTTCCAATAAGACATAAATAATATTCATTTATTTCTTTCTTTTCATATGTTAATAATATATATTCTATTTTTTCAATATCTTTTTTATACCAATAACATGTAGATAAATATGGAAGATGTTTACTATACAAGCATTCTATATCAAATATCTTTTCTAATAAATATGCCGATTTTTCATAATCTCCAAGGTAAAAATAACATAGTCCTTTTATGTATAAAATATATATACTAAATATAGGTTTATTTTTCCATTCTTCAATTAACAATAAACAATCTTCAAATTTATTTAAATAAAAAAAAAAACAAATTTTTACGATTATTATTAAGTCATGAATTCCTTCATTAGATAGCCATTTATTTTTATTATTGTCAATATTAGGTATTATATTTTGTTTTAAATTAGACATACAATTTAAAAATATTTTTTCTATTTCTTCCTTTTCTAGTAAAGAAGATATAAATGAAATATCTTTTATATTTATAATATTATTCATTTCAATTAATTCTAAAGGATTTTCATCAAAATTCATATTTCTTATTTTTTCAACAATTCCATCTTCATTTACAATATCATTTTTATTTTCTTCGTCAAATTCATCTGAATCTTCATCATTGCTTAGAAAATCTTCCATTTCTTTTAAATTTATATCACCATCCTTATTTTTTTCGTCATTATGCCTATGTTCGTCCATTTTTTCCTTGCATTTACCGTCATTATTATCATCTTTTCTATCATCACGTTTATCATCATTACTTTCATCATCATCACTTTCATCTTCATTACTTTCATCATCATCACTTTCATCTTCATCACTTTCATCATTTTCTTTACTAATAAGTGATTTGCATTTCAACTTCTTATAAACATGTATGTGAGCATTATACATTTTTGAAAGTTTTCCAACTATTTCTTGATACATAACACTAAAATAAAAATTCGAATGTAATTTTATCATTTTTTTGAGACAACATATTAAATAAGGACAGGATTTATAACCTAAATAGTAACAAATAAAAGATATATCTATTAATTTCTTTTTTCTTATTTCACTAAACCATTCTTGTCTTCCTGCCTTTTCATATATTTTTCCCATCAAATAATATCCCACACTATAACCAGGTATACATTGCACATTGTAAAACCTTTCTTCATAAACTTTGATATTCTTCATTATATAAGTATCATCAGTATTATAATTATTATCATTATTATTGTTGTTCTTCTTATTATTCATTAGATATATTTTCTTATTCTTTTTTTTTTTTTTCTTCTTCTTCTTCTTAATATTATTATCATTATTTTGATCATTTTTTATGTTATATTTAAGGAATTCTTCATCCAATAACATCATAATAATACTCTCTCTTTTTTCCTTATTTAACTTATAACAACAATAAATATATGCATATTTCATTATATTATCACACTTTTCATCTTGACATGCCCTTCTTGAATAAATGTACAAAAGATTTAAATCCTCGTAATTTATGTAATTGCTATTAGACCTTATGATTTCTTTTATATTTATTTTATGTCTATAACAATAAGTATCTATCAAATCTTCGTACAACCTTTTTTGAAATTTTAAATTATATTTTTTAGAAATATCTACACCGTTTAAGAAGAAGTTTAAATAACACCTATGATTTTCATCATCTTCCATGATAAAAATAAATAAATAAATAAATATATATATATATATATATATATAAAACTACCAAATAAGAATTGATTTAATAAAAAAAATAAGAAATTAATAAACTTTTAATCATTTTTCTTAATCAATTATACACATTCTTTAAAACAAAATGTATATATATTTTTTTATTACATAAAAATTCCCTTGTTTACATATTCCCATATTTAATATAAAACGATATCTTTGTATAATATGTTATTGAAGAATTATTTATACATATATAATATTTTTTATTTTATTTAAAAAAGAATATGGAACATTTCTTAAGGAAACTGTCTATATTTTATTAAGACTTTCAAAGATTTAAGAAAAGGAATATAAAAAAATGAACTATTTAAAAATAATATACAATATCAACATACATATTTATGTATTCATTTAATGTTTATTTAGTTTGTTCATAAGATGAATAAAATATTTATTTCACCCTTTGTTTATATACTTTATTATTTATATAATAAGGACTTTTTTTTTTTTTTATACCAAAAATGTGTTAAAATTTTATAATCCAAATACATATATTCAAAATAATATATATATAACAATGTAGTATTAGAATATCAAAAAAGAGAATTACCATTTTAAATCAAAAATGTTTACACACACTCTTATTTAAATAATAATAATAAAATAATAATAAAACTTTTAATATATATATATATATATATATATATGAAGACATAGATATTTTATCTAATAATTCCTCTTTTTTTTTTTTCCTTCAATTTTTTAAGAGATATTTCAAACTGTGTACAAAAAAATGACAAAATGGAATTAAAATATAAGTTGAGCAAATACAAATATTACATAAAAAGAGAAAAATTATGCTAATAAATAAAAAAAAAAAAAAAAAAAAAAACTATATTATTTTTATTAATTATAATATGTTCATAAATATATTAAGTATTACATATATATATATATATATTATGTATTTACATATGTTTAGATTATTAAAATATATATTTATAAATTGACATAAATTTTTATATTAACGTATATATATATATATATATATATATATATATATATATATATATATATATATATTTATTTATTTATTTATTTATTTATTTATATTGATACAAAATTTCTTCTTTTGACATATTTATATTTAATCATTTATTTTTCTCAGCCATTTTTAGAATATTTGTCATACCAGACTTTGGGTTTAAAAAATAAAAAATTATAAAATAAGAATTAAAAAATAATATTAAAATATAAAAAATTCCTTAATGAATATATATATATATATATATATATATATATATATATATATATATATAATATATTAGAGAAGATATATATGTAAAATTAATTTAATCCACATTTATAATACACATAAATTATTATTTTTTCTTTTCCTTTCATTATAGACCTTATTATATAAGGTCCTTATTCTTCATAAAATAATCATAATTTTGTTTTTCTTTTAAGAATCCGTATCATAACTTTTATATGGTAAATAAATAAATATATACATTGTACATATATATATATATATATATATGTATATATGTATACAAAATATTAGTTTACATAAAATATCTTTTTTTTTTTTTTTTTTTCTTTTTTTTTCTTAATATTTTATTTACTTATTTTATATCTTGGACTTCACTTTTGCGATGAAAAGATAAAATTTCCTTTTGTATATATTTTCAGTTACACATTTACATAAAGAATTATCGAGAATTAAATTTTTTTTTTTCTCTTTCTCTATTTCATAATATAATATATATATATATATAATACATTTTTGTATATATTTTTTTTATATCGCAATTTATTTAAAAAAAAAAAAAAAAAACTATATAATATATATATATATATATACAAATGAATAAACAATATATACCTTACAAGTTATAACAAAGTATAATCCTAATTTTTCTTTTCCATAATAATTTATAAATATAAATACATTACATATATAAACTTTTTGTAATTATATTTAATTTTTTTTTTTTTTTTTTTCTTTTATCCTTCTCTTGTTTTGTTCTTATATTTATTATATATATATATATATATATATATATTTTTAATATACATAATCAATATCTTTTTCCTTTAATTCCTTTTCCAAATCCCTATTTCTATATATATATATATATATTCCTTATAAAAAAACACACACAAAAAAAAGAAAATGCCAAATGTATATTTACCTCAAATTTTATGGCATAGTAAAGATAACAAAAGAAGTGATCGAATTTATTCTTTAGATATTCAACCATATCCAAATTATTATAGTGTTAAAAAATTAAATAGGAAATATGAATTTTTCATCAAATATTTAAAAGAAAAAGGAAAAATAGAATGTAATAAATTCGACACTTTAGAAGAAAACCAAAAGATTATAAATGATTCAACATTACCCTCTAATAATAATTATAATAATAGTAGTAATAATAATAATAATAATAATAAATATGAAACATTAAAATTAGATAAAGAACTAAATCAAGGAAATGAGGATAACAATATAAAGACGGTAATTGGGAATACCACGGACGTTAGTAATAATAACTTATTAGATGATACAAACAATAAATTAAACGAAATAATAACAAATATATCTACGGAAGATCACCAAGAACACAATTCAGTAAATAAAAAAAACGAAACAAATAGTTCATCTAATGACAATATTTCACATAATAAAACACCAATGCAATCAAATAAATTACCTACATTATTACAAGATGATAAATCAAAAAAAAAACCTATCAAATTTAATATAGCTACATGTGGTGCTGACGAATTCGTACACTTATGGAGAATATTTATAAAAGATGATATTTCAATTAAATGCTTAGGTAGATTTATAGGTCATAGTGGTGAAATAAATTGTGTTCGTTTTAACAAAAATGGTAGATATATAGCAAGTGGGGGAGAAGATAAATTTTTATATATATGGGAAAAAAGTAAAAAACCAAAAAATATACCATTAGGTTATGATATAAGTTTTTTAGATTATAAAGAATGGTGGAATATAGTAGGGTCTTTTAGATGTAGTGGTGTAATAAATAGTATTATTTGGTCAAACAATGATACCTTATATATAGCAAATGAAGATAATAATATCAACATTATTGATTTTGTAAAAAATACAAATTGTAAAGTACAAGTCTTAGAAGGACATTCAGGTATTATTCAAGGAATTTCATTTGACAATAATTATGAATACTTAGCATCTCTTAGTGCTGACCAAACATTAAAAATATGGAAAAAGAAAAATGATGGAAAATCATGGAAATTAGAAAATTCCATAAAAAATATAAGAAGAGATGAATTGGATAAACTCAATAATGCATGCATTACATGTACTGAATATGATTTTCCTGATAAAAATAATACAGACAAATACGAATCCAATCCTTTAAAACAAGAAAATAAAAAATTAATAAATTATGATGTATTGGAACAAGATGCATATAAAAAAAAAACAAAAAACAAAAAAGAACAAGCAGATGAAGACGAAGAAGAAGCAGAGAACAACGAGGATGTAGAAGAACAACAAACGGATGTAGGAGAAGAACATATAGAAGGACAAGTCAATAATAACATAGTGCTTAACTCAAATATTTACAAAATGAACAACTCCAATACACTCAAAATGAATAACTCCAATACACTCAAAATGAATAACTCCAATACACTCAAAATGAACAATTCTTATAATCAAGAAAATAATTTTAAACCATACCAACAAATTCATACCAAGTTGATGTCAAAAAAACATCTAGAAGATGGAGAAGAAGAACAAGAAGAAGAAGAGGAAGAAAAGAAATTCAAAAGGAGTCTTTTTTCAAGCGAGGAGATGCTACCTTCCTTTTTCAGACGTATTGATTTTTCTCCAAACGGGGAATTTTTAATAACACCTAGTGGTATTCAATTTGAACAAGTGGAAAAAGTTAACGAGAAAAATAATAAAACAGATGAAACTTCTAAACCAAATTATGAAATTAAAGCTTATAGCTGTTTTTATATATATCATAAAAATTTATTTTTAAAATATAATATTCCTTTTTTTACTATATTTTCACAAACAAGTCATTTCTTAGTAGCCAAATTTAATTATAATACATTCAAATTAAGAACGGAACAAAATATTCTTAAAAGATGTTATGAACATTTTCTTAATAACATATCTGATGTAAATGATGAAGACATATCAAATTCAAATAAAAAAAGAAAAATATCTGATGATAATTTAAAATTAAATGAGTTAATATATGACAAACTAATCAAATTGAATTATGAAAAAACGCTATTATATAATCATATTGATATACCTGATGATGTAAGTCAAATTGTTAGTAGTACCATATCAGAAAGTGATGTTGAATTTAATGAAGATAAAGTAACCTTGAAGGAATTATCCGCCGATAATTGCTTGATGAAAAATACGGAAAAGAATGAAGATGGAAATGATGAAGATAATACAGAAGAAAATGTTGAAGAAAAAAAGGCAGATTCAAAGGATGACACAAAGGAAGAAAAAAAAGAAAATTCAAAGGATGACACAAAGGAAGAAAAAAAAGAAAATTCAAAGGATGACACAAAGGAAGAAAAAAAAGAAAATTCAAAGGATAACACAAAGGAAGAAAAAAAAAAAGAAAACCAATTAAAAATAAATAACAAATTCAATGCAGATGAAGAAGAAGGAAAAAATGATATCATGGACAAATGTAATGATAACAATGATAATGTTGAAATATTAAATGAACAAGATACTTCAAATGAACTTAAAGATAAAAAGGAGGAAAGATTTATATATACATTAGGAACATTTGATGGAAGTGTATATTTTTATGATAGTGAGATTCTTGATATACCCATTAGTATAGTTAAGAATATCCATTTATGTCCTATAACAGATATATGTTGGAATAATTTAGGTAACGTTTGTGCATGTTCAAGTTCAGATGGGTATGTTAGCTTTTATCACTTTAATAATAATGAATTAGGAAATATTAAATCTTATAAAAATTACTATTTGGATAAAAAATGCAATGATTTAACATTCGATCAAAATTATTTTAAAAACACTTTTTATGATGAAGTAGAGTTTTTAAATAAAGATGAATCAAATGATTATACGTCTAGCGAGGATGAATTTGATGATCATAATTTAATTCCTCCTAAAGAAGAAACGAAAGTAAAAAGAATTAATTTAATAGTTGGTAATGCAGCAAATTTTGTCTTATCGCAAAATACTAAGAAATGATTTATACGTAATATACATATATATAAGTATATATATTTTTTAAATGATATAAATGGTGTTACTGTTTTTCCTTTTAACTAAAAAAATAATCAGAAATATATATTTTCCTTTTTAATAAAAACTAATGCCTATATATAATATATAATCTTAATAAATGACGCACATATATATATATATATATGTATATTTATTTATTTATATCTTTCTTTTTAACTTTTAAACATTACTTGTTTTTATTTATATTTTTTTATTTATATTTTTTTTTTTTTTTTTTTTGGTATATTATATATATATATATATATGTCCATATATGTGTTTACTTTTTATTTTTACCTTTCATGCCGCTCTTAAATATAATATATACTCCATATATACATATTTATTTATTTATTTATTTATTTTTATACGTACACAAAAAAAAAAAAAAAAAAAAAAAATTAAAATAAAATAAAATAAATAAATATACATGTATAAATAACTGTCTATATTATTTAACAAACAATTTAAATAGTTTTATATATTCTTTCTTTGTTTTGTTTTTTTTATTATATATAGTAATATTATTAAAAAAATGAATTCCTTGGTTAATAAATAAAGTATAAAAAAAATGAGATCTTTTGGTTTTACTCTTTATTATATGTTCCTTAACAAAATTATTAACAATGTGAATATTTGAATTATTGTGAACAAAAATTTCCAAAAACATATCTTCATCAGTATTATTTTCAAAAATAATTTCAAAGTTATATATTTTATTTATTGTATAATAAATATTATTATTTTCTTTCAAGTATATCTTAAAATTATCTGTACTAGTATTTTTTTTTAAATAATGTAAATTATGTATTCCTTTCCCACCATTATTAGTAAAATATATTATTTCCATATTTGTTATATTATCGTTATCTAATGTATTATTTAATATATATGTTTTACTTTTTTCATCATCTATACGAAAAATCATAGAATATTCATCATGTTGTTTAAAATAATGTATTCCATTATGAACTTTATTATATCCCTGGTTTTTAATTAATTCACATTTTATATCTTTAAGTATAATATCATTTAACATTATGTTATCTTCCTCAGTGTTTTTCATTATTATTTGTATGTACAGTTTATCATTTTTATGTACCAAACTAGACCTTATATTAAATGGATCTCTACTGATAAAGTTAAAATCTTTTTTTAATTTTTTCTTTTCATTTCCAATTTTATATTCCGCAGTACATCGAATTCTGAAAAAAAAAATAAAAATAAAAATAAAAAAATTAATATAATAAATAATATATAATACTTTGGAAGGATTATTTATATGAATATATACACCTTTAATAGGATACACACCTTTTATTTAGAAATATACATATAAATATAACATAAATATTTATACAACCTCAAATAAAATATACATACATACATATATATACATATATATATGTATCATTACGTAAAAACGTCAAAGAAATATACTGGAAAACATGTCACAAAACTAAAAAACGTATTAGGAGATATATCTATTGATTCCTCATTTTTATAGATGTTAAAATTATTATCCCTAGTCCAAATATCCACATTTATTAAATTCACTTGAATATTGTTTTTTAAATTGCTAGATATATTAATTTGAGTTTTGAAGTTCTGACCTATATAAACCTTTCGAGAATTTATAGGTAGACTTAAACTTATTTCATTTGATAAACTAATATTATCATTTATGTCCTTATCAAAATTTATTTTCTCCATTTCAGTTATTTTAAACATATTCCAAATATTGTTATTAAATAAAGGGGGACTTAAACGAAGTAATTCAATCTTAACTCCTTCCTTAACTTCACTCATTTTATATATCCCTTAATTATTACTATGTTTATTAAATTAACATATATATAAATAAATATATCACTAATTATATATATATATATTATATATGTTTTACTCTATTTTCACATTTTGTCCTTTTTTTTTTTTTAATCCCAAATCTTATTTATTAATAATAATGTATTTTTTTTTTTTTTTATTAATTATTATGTTACTATTTTATTATATACACTCTTAATAATATATATACATATTATTCCCTTTTCATTTTTTAAACAGGAAAAAAAAAAAAAAAAAAAAAAAAATATCTTTTTATAACTTATGTATTATTAAAATGTACAATAAAAATATATATTTATTTTATTATTATCTTAATATATATATATATATATATATATTGTATAAGAGTATCTTCTCTCTTCTGGTTTATACTACTACCATTTCACTTTGAATTTTTCATAAAAATTAATAGAATATCAAATATGTATATAACAAAAAAAAAAAAAAAAAAAAAAAAAAAAAATATATATACATATAATATATATATATATATATAATATATTTCATTTAATCGTGTAAAATTATTATTATATATTTTTTAAAAATTATATTTATGATATGATAAAAAGAATTTAATTTTAATTAAGAATATATAATACATACATCTAATATTATTATATATATATATATATATATATAATAAGTTTTCCAAATAGAATACTTATATAGTATTATATATATATTCTTCAATAAAAAGAAAAAAACAAATAAAAACACCATACATATTTGTAAAAAATTCTCCATATTGATATATATAGTTGTATTTATAAAATTAAAAAAAAAGGATAAAGTTACCATTTAATAATAGAGATAGTAACATTTTCTTTATTATCAAAATTTTGTATTTCCTAATTTTTTTTATGTAAGATATATATATATATATATATAAAAATGTAATAGATTATATATTAAGTAATATAAATATAGCAAAATGTTCAATTTTAGAAATTTGCCTCTTTTTGACAAGGATAATTCAAAAGATACAGGTAAAAAAAAAAATAAAGTAAAATAAAGTAAAATAAAATAAAATAAAACAAAATATGATATAATAAAATAAATTAAAATAAATTAAAATTATGTAATATATCATAATAGAAGAAAAATATATGAAACCAAAAAGAAACAGATATTGATTTATTAATATATATACCTAACATTCATGTATTTATTTTCGTAGATGATATAAAAAAGTTTTTAAACACTTATGAAGGGATATATTTTTCATCATCCAATAAATTTATAAATGTATTTCTAGACAAAATACTGATCATTGATCCGTCTTCCCTAAATGTTATTACGATAAATACAGATCTATATGTAGTTGATTTTGTTTTTAATGATAAAAATAAGAATCTTATTGTTTTAGGGTAATGAAATATATAGAATTATATTTTTACGTATTTATTATATATTATTTTTTATTTTTATATATTTGTTTTATTTAGTATATAAAATGATATCCTTTATATTATTTTTACATGGAATATTCAAATAATAACAAAAATAAGTGTATATATATATATATATATATATATATATATGTGTGGTAATTTTTTTTTTTTCGTGTTCCTTTAGGAAAGGGAAGAATTCACTCATTTGTAGTGTTTACAATATTAGGGAATGCAACTTTACACTTTTGAAAAAGATTCAGTTAAGCAAAAATATTAATAACATTAAAAAGACACTGATAGCAAAATGTAATGAATATATAATAACATTAGAAAATAAGAAAATTACTTTTTATTTCTTAAATAAAGATTATAGTATAAATCAAAGCGAATTAATAGAAGATGGAAAAGAATTTATTGAAAATATCTATTTGTCAAAAAATCATATCTTGTTAGTAATAAAAAAATCTTATGTATATATATACCAACTAGATATTAAAAATTCTCTTATCAGTTATACACATATTGATAGTTTCAATTTAAATCTATTTTACCTGAGGGAATCTACAAATAATAAAAAAAAACATATAAATAAAATAAATGATATATCAAATAATGACACAAAAAAGCTTAATAATGAAAAAAAAACTTCATCTAATAATATAACACATAACAATAATAATGACATATCAAATAATAATAATAATAATATTAATATTAATAGATTGAATGATAATATAAATAATAATACTTTGCAAAATAATGATGAACCACTCTTATCTATATACAATGAAGATCTTAATATTTTATATATATGCCAAAATATGTATAAGGTCTTATTTGTTTTAAATTTAAATAACCTATGTTTTGAATTTATTCTTTTAGAAAATAAAATAATGAATTTATTTTCTTGCAAATTCTATTTAATTTTATTAAAAGAAGTTAATAAAAAATATTTTCTTCATATATATATCATATATGAAGATATGAAATTATTAGTCTCAACTTTATTATTAAATGAACCAATAAGTAATGTTATATTCTTCAATAATTTATTCTTCTTATTAATAGAAGAACAAATTTGCAAACCAGAAATAAAAGTGGATAAATTTTATTTCTATGAACAACTAAAATTAAAATTACATTCTAAATTAGATGGAGACACTTTAAAGATTCTAAAAAAAGATAATGTTACTAATATCAATATGTGTAAACAAGAAGAAAAAAAGTATAAATTACAAAATGAACAGAACAATGTAGAAATATATAATAATAACAATTTTGTCGATTCTATCAACAATGCTATTTATAACAATGAACTTGATCATAATAATTATATATCTAATGATTTTTTTTTTAAGGAAGATATAAATACAGATATGAAAAAAGAATTATATAACACAAATCATACAAAAGATAATATTAATCATGATACACTAAAAAAAACAGAAAAACAAACAAATGAAAATGATACAACTATGAACTTATCTAAAGATGAAAGAAATAATGATACAAATAAATTTTTTAATGAAAATATATTTACGTTAAATAAATTCTTTAAAAATTATCGAAATCAAATTAAAATAATATTAAAAGAAAGAAATATTAATGAAATTATAAATATGTTCAAAAAAAAAAAATTATTTCAATGGTTAATTAAATATGCAAATTTAAATAAAAATTATCAAATAATTAATATAAATTTCATACATAAAATATATGCAGATTTTTTATTTGAAAAAGAACAATATGAAAATGCTATATATGAATATATACAAACAATTAATTATTTAGAATCATCCTATGTTATACATAAATATTTAAATCTAGATTTATATGAATATTTAACCATATATTTAGAGAAATTACATGTTTATCATCATTTTAACGATGAACATACTATGATGTTATTATCATGTTATAAAAAACAATGTAAAAAAAAAAAAATGATATCCTTCATTAAAAAAAACAAAGACAAAATTAATTTAAATAAAAC
Organism: Plasmodium billcollinsi; assembly: GCA_900257145.2. NCBI lineage: Eukaryota > Apicomplexa > Aconoidasida > Haemosporida > Plasmodiidae > Plasmodium > Plasmodium billcollinsi. Next base: position 20,384 of record LT990234.2, read on the forward strand.
ATACAAATTTTTATTAAATGCGGGTTATTACAATATAGTATTAAATCTATCCAAAAAATATAAGGACCATTTCACGTATGTTTCTATATTAATTGAAAAATATGAAAATTATGAAAAAAGCTTAAAATATATTTTTAAGTTAGATGTAGAAAATATTTGTATCTTATTATTTAAATATGGTTATAAATTTATTAAATATTACCCACAACTAACTATCTACTTATTAAAAAAAATTATTAAAAAGTATAATATAAATTTAACAATTTTTATCCCATTATTTTTAGATAATATCGATTTTCTTTTTATGTTTATTGTCAAATTTCTTGATAAAAATGTGAATATAAATAAAATAAATCATATACAAGAAAAACAAAAACACAACTATTCAATCATTTATCATAATAATGATGAATCGAATTGTGTAACCAAACAAAAAAATAAAATAAATTCATTCCATGTATATGAAAAGGATAATAATCACAATCACATCCATAGTGATAGTAATAGTAATGGTAATAATAATAGTAGTCATAATTCATCAAATGAAAATAATTCACAAGAATCTGCAACACCTGTTAACTTAATCAATAAAACAAATTTACATTTGGATATATTTAATGGAGAATATGATTATATATTATTTGTAACTGTAATACAAATATTATTACAAAAATATAAAAAATCAGTGCAAGAAGAAAATCAAACAAACAAACAAACAAACAATCAAACAAACAAACAAACAAATAAACAAACAAACAACCAAACAAATAAACAAACAAACAACCAAACAAATAAAATAAATTATCCAGATGAAACCAATGAACAAAACAACATCCTAATATTTAACATAGATAAATTAATCCAAAGTAGTAAAGATAAAAATATTAACTTCTTATCTGTATTATTATTATCTATATATAATTATAATAAAGGTTTGATATATACATCAACACAAATGAACAAATATGATATATCACTTTTGTTCTCAATTCATAAGTTTATAAATAATACAAAAGGTAAAATAAAAAAAATACATAATGATGAACATATGATATATGAACAATTAAGTAAACATAAACCAAATGAACAAACAATTCAAATGAACAATAAGTATAAATTATTAAATAAAAATTTCCAAAAAATTATATATAACATATGTATTAATCATTTAAAATTAAACGGTTCCATATCATATAATTATATTTTTTATTATCTTTCTATGTTAAATGATGAAAAGTATTTAATTAAATTTATAAAAAAAATAAGGCAAGATATGAACCTAAGTATATTCAACTTAATACAAATTTTAAAAAAATATAACAAAAGTTATAACTGTATACAAAATATGGTAGTAGCATATATGAATCATATGAATAAAAATATAAATGACAAATGTATAGAAATAGAAAAGGATAAAAAACAATTAAAAAAAATAAAGAAAAAACAATTAAAAAACAAATATAATTTTTATTTAATAGATAATGCTTATTGTTCTATATGTAAAGAAATATTATCAGTACCAATGATTCATTTTTTATGTAAACATTCATATCATTCTTATTGTTTAAAGGATAACAATGTCTGTATATTATGTCATAATAAGGATAAAGAAAAAAAATTATTAAAAGAAAAGGCAATCAATTCAATTCAAAATTTTGATGAATTCTTTAAATACTTACAAGGATCAACTGATAAATTCTCATATATATCGAATTACCTTTCCTATGGAATTACACCAAAATGATTAATAGGATATGACCAATTGTATATATATATATATATAAATATATATGTGTGTGTGTGTATGTATATAATCTAACACATTTTTCATTCTGTGCATCCTTATTTTTTATTCAATCAATATATTCATATATATATATATATATATATATTTTTATTTTTATATCGTAAAATTTGTTTTTGTTACAAAAAAATAAATATTTTTATAAAAAAATTTATAAACTTTTCATGTGACTTGATTTAATTTATACCTTATATAAAATATGATAACTTAATTTATATATATATATATATATATATAATTTCTATACATTTGACCATTTGGTATTAGCCTTATTTTGAACATTTTCTTGACTTTTTTCATTAAATAAATCAAGTGACGAAAAAATTTTAGGATTATAAATATGTAATGGATAATTAGAAGAATACATATCAATTTGAAATATTTCCATGATTTTCTCTAGAATACATGGATTTTTATATTCATTCGAATTAATAATATTTTTATTTATAGTTAAATTTAGTTGATATAATTTTGATAATTCTTCAATTTTTTTATTTAATATATCTGAGTATTCATTTTCAGATATTTTAAATATTTCATCAAAATTATTTTCATCTATATTCATATATAAAAAATCGTCCTTATTAAAAATATTAACATTATTATTATCTTCGTTTTTCTCATTTATTATATTATATATTTCTTTATCATTCTTATCAGCACATATATCTATTGGCATAGTAGTAATATTTTCATTATTTATAACTTTTTCTTCACAATTATCTTTTATCAAATTCTTTTTTTGTTTTTCTACCTCTTTTATTAAAAAAGAGTCATCATTATATATAATATCATGCTTTCCACTTTCCTCATTTCTTTTCTTTTCAATTTTATTATTTACAACATCATTTGATAATTCTGGAAATTTTTCAATATGTTCATCGGATCTTTCGTATATTTTTCCTTTTACATCTTTCTCATCTTCTTCATTTTCGTCGTCACTTGATATTTCATAATCAACTAAATTCATTCTACATTAAATTATAAATTAATATTTTAATTTGTAAATATATATAAATAGCTTATATATAATACATTATATATATATATATATATATATGAATATACTTAAGCATATACATATAATCATATAATCAAAAGAAAAATATATGTGTAAACATATATTTATTTCTTCTCTTTCCAAAAAATAAAAAAAATATATTAATTAATCTTCATAACATTTTACATATACCACAAAATGGTCATTCTTATAATTGTAAAAATATTTTTACAAGATCAAAACATATAAATAAATAAAAGATAAAATAAAAAAATAAAATAAAATAAAATAAAAAATAGGGACTAAAAATTAAAAAAGAGAAGAGTATATTTCTCATAAAATAAAATAAAATAAAATATTAAGTATCCAAATCTTATATTTTAATAATATATATAAATATCATCATACATATCACATATATATAATTATATATTATTTATATATTTTTTTTTCTATTGAATTATTGTGAAAAATAAATTATATAAATAAATATATATATATATATATATATTATAGGTATATACAAAATATAATGTATTTATGTATATTTTCTTTTTTTTTCTTTTTTTTGCCTTATTGTCAAACTTCCATACTTTTGTTTATATTATAATATTATAATAAATTTATATAAATAATATATATAAAAATTTCTCAACAAAAAAGTTAAAATAAAAGATGAAGTGACATAATATGTAATCCTTTTTTTTAAAAAATATGAATATTTTTATTATTATGTTTAGTACCTTTTACATAATACCAAAAATTAGGTATACTATATTATATTATATATATATATATATATATAATATTTATTATTTATTTATGAATTTATTAAACTTCTCATTTGTTCTGTAATTTATCCTATAATGTACTTATAAAATATATCATTATTCATATTTTTCTTAATAAATAAAAGAAAAAAAAAAAAAAAAAAAAAAAAAAAAAAAAAAAAAAAGTATATGTTATAAATTGTATTATTCTGAATTCATATTATTTTAAAATTATAGAAAATATAATGAAAGTATTATATGAGTAAAAAATGTAATTTTCATTGTTTTACTTTTTTTTTTTTTTTTTTTTTTGTTTTAGTTTTGTATTAAATATATTACACACATATATAATATATATATATATATATATATATTTTATTCATTTTTACATATACCTTAAGGTATTACGAATAATATCCCAACTTTAATAATTTTCCATAAAATATACAACTGTTGGACAAAATACAAATAAATATATATTTATATATATATATATATATATATATAAATAATTAATATATATATTTATATATGATATGTGTTTTATACCCTTGTTGTATATAACTTATTCAAAAACAATAACATATAATGTTAATTAATGCTTATATGGACATAAAAAGAAAACATATAAAAATCATAGCAAAAAATGTGAACTCTTCCTATTTAGGTATGGAGAAAACCAAAGAAAAAAACAATTTATTAATAATATAAAATTCTGAATACATTTATTTTATGCACATTATTTTTACGATTAACCACATTTATGTTTATTTATTTTCCTTTATTTTATTTTTTCTCTTTAGATTATTATTTTAAAAGATGGTATGTAACGGATATATATAACAACTTAAAATTACCTGATAAAATGAGATACAAACCAAATAATAATTTATTTTACCTTAATACTTTTAATACATTAAACGAATTGAAAAAAGACGAGATAAAAAACAAAAATTTCCAAACATGTCCTAAAATTAATAATAAACAAAATGTTATAAATAATGAAAATGCATATTATTATAATATTGATAATTGTTTAAAATATGATCAATATCAAATAAAAAAAGAGGAAACAGAACAACATATACATAACAGTAATTGTAATTACATGAATAAAAGTAATCATATTTATTATATCAACAATGACAAGAATAATCCTATAAACAATAACAAAATAAATAGTTATACAAATAATATAAATAGTTATGCCAATTGCATTTTTAATAATATAGTAAATAACAATAATAACAAAAAATATATATACCAAATACAAATAAAAAATAATGTGTGCACTTTACATACTATAAAATACGCGAGATATGATAAAAGAAATGTGTATCCAAGTAAAAATATACAAAATGTACAAAATGTACAAAATGTATATAGTAATAATAAGAAAATACAAGAAAAAAAAAATATTCCTCATATAGAAACGAATATCAATTTAGATGATGTATCACGTGATATTAAATATGCAACCCAATATCCCAAAAAAAAAGGATTTCTTTCATCCATATTTGTTAGAAAATTTTCTTTATTTATGAATAATTTATTTGAAAAACATTTATTATTAATGAATTGTATAATAGCTGGTACTTTATATTTTATAGCTGATCTAACATGTCAAATGATGGAAGTACATAAAAAAAATAATGACCTAGAATATGATTTCTTAAGAACCTTAAGAATGGCACTTATAGGATTAACATTAGAAGGACCAATTATGACATGGTGGTACGGTAAAATATTATCGAATTTTATTAAATCAAAACCTAATACATTTTTATATAAATCTTTTATCCCAACTTTATTTGATAATTTCATTTTTGGTCCTATACATTTGACTATTTTCTTTTTTTATAATGGTATACTAAAAAATCAAAGGAAATCAGAAATTATTGATAAAATAGTTAATACAGGTATGAAAGTTTTCTTCATATCCTTAATGACATGGACACCACTAACTCTAATTAATTTTGTTTTTGTTCCAAGAATTTATCAAGCTACCGTCGTTTTTTTAGCTGATTTTTTTTGGGTCATTTTTCTCTCATGGTGTGCCAACAAAAAATAAACAAATCCTATAATATAATAAGTATAGTTAGTCATATACATATATATATATATATATATATATATATATATATATATATATGTAAATTTCTAGGGGAAATTATGTCAAATAAATTGGCATATTCATTAAAATTAAATTCATTACATATTTAAATATATTTATAGCATTTTCTTATATTGTATATATATATATATATATATATATATATATATATATATATATATATTTTTTATTTATTTATTCTTTTCATTGAAATAATAATGAAAAATAAATTAAATTTATAAAGTATATTTTTTTTAATTTTATATGAAATTGTTATTTTATAATTTCCTATATTTTTTTTCAGATGATGTTATCAATTCTGCTCTAATTGTTTTTTAAATTTATTCATTATGGATGTGTATTTAATTATCTAATTATTTTATATATTTTTTTTTAATTTATTTGTTAATTTTTTAAAATTTTAAATTATTTCATAATATATATATATATTATATATATATATATATATATATTTTCTTTCACGTTTGCATAATAATAGCCTTTTTATTAACCTTTTAAAATATATAATAAAAAAATATTAAATAAATGGCCAAAAAATAAAATAAAATATAAATATTCCATTTAAATAAATAAACAAATAAATCATATATATATATATATATATATATATATATGTACATATATGTTTCTTACAATTTTGTCAAAATAAAACAAAATTAAATGAAATGCATAAATAACACCTTATATTAAAAAGGCTAGAGTATCTTACAAAATGTAAAAAAAAAGAAAACATTTTTATTTAATTAGATTTATATTTACATTATATATATATATATATATATATATATATATATATATGTATGATTTATTTATTTTTTTCTTGGATGGTATATTTAAATACGTTAAAATATTATATATATATATTTATATATTTATATTTATTTATCCATTTTTGTCATTCAAATGGGTCTTTATATTTTTTGTCTGATGAATCGTTCGAATTATTATGCTGAGATTCCTTTTCATTATTTACATTATTCTTCATATCAGCATTTTCTTTTCTTTTTTTTAAGAGATATCTTCTGTCTTGTTCAAAAATATCATACTTATCATTTGATGAACTACACCATGTTTCCATTTCAGTATTTTTTGAATGAGATCTAGATTTATTATTCTTTTTTTTAATATTTTTATTTTTATCAGGAGAAGGGAAAATGAAATGATCATCTTTACTTTTATTATATATTTTATAATTCTTTTCAACATATATATTGTCTTTATCACATTTTATCATTTTATCTTTTTTTTTATGATTATTCCTTTTTTTTTCACTCATTTTATTCTTTTCATCATTGATTATATATTTTCCGATTTCTTCTTTATATTTTTTATCCTTTCCTTTTTTTTTCTTTCTTTTAACTTTTATTTTTTTTTCAATTATAAGATATTCTTCCATATCTGATTTATCATCAACTTTTTTTTTTATTGTAATTCGTTTTTTATTACCTAAGATACTATATAATTCATCAACATAGCCAACAGTATTACTTTGAATTAAATAACAGTCATCATCAATAGAAGAACAGGATAATTTATCATCTTCTTTTCTTTTCATATCATCACATTTTTCTTTTTTCTTAACATATATATCATTAAAATATTTCAGCTTATCCACATGACAATTCACGTCCTTTCGAAAATCAAATCGTTCGTTATAAATATCGGCAGAATAATTCTCCCGTCGAGTTCTTATAATATTCTTGCAGCTATTACCCATGGATACACAAAAATTAAAAAAATAAATAAATAAATAAATATAAATATATATATATATATATATATATATATATATATTTATTTATTTATTTATTATGGAAAACTACAAAACAAATAAAATGCGACAAAAAAAAATTATATATACTAAAAATAGAAATAAATATATAATATATATTTATATATATGTTCGGGCATGTTCAAATATATATTTATATATTTAATGTTTTTAAGTATCAAAAATAAAGTACATATTTTGTACGAAGGTTGTATTATATATATATATATATATATATTATATTTTAAAACACTTAAAAAAAAAAAAATTAAGAAATTATATGACGATTGCTCAACATATACAATTTTTTATAAAATTTTTGTAAGCTCTTTACCAAAATTTTATTTTTTCAATTATCCAATAAATAATGCCTTAATTTCAACATATATATATTTATAAAAAAAAAAAAAAAAAAAAAAAAAAAAGACAAACATGTATGCATGGTTTTTAAAACAGAATAGAAAAAAAAAGAACAAAATTATACTTATTTAAAAAAAGTGAGGAAATTCAAAAAAAAATAAAATAATAAATATTAAAAATTTTTTTTTTTTGCACATGATTAAAATTAATATTTTTGTTCTGTTGTAATGAATGCAAAAAGAATAAAATAAAAAAAAAAAAAAAAAATTGAAAAATATACAATAAAAATATATACAAAAAAACTCAAAAAAAAAAAAAATATATATTTATATATATAATTTATGACATTTTAAGGTTCTTGAAATAGTTAAATATTTATTCTTGTATTTTTAATTCCCTTATATGTAACACAATTTCTCCTTTATCCTCTTTTCACATTATTCTATATTTAATAAATATGTACAAAATAGTACAAACGATAATATAAGCACATATACATATATACATATATACATATATACATATATATATATATATATATATTAAGTTATTTATTTGACAAATAATTGGAAAATATACCTAAAAATGGAACAAATAAATTTAAAGCATGCTTAACAAAATCTTTTGTTTTATTATTCGTGGAACACAAAAAATATATTGAGAAACATGTTATCCTAAATTATCTAACTATATATAACTAAATATATATATATATCTAACTAACGTTTTTAAAATTATATAAAAATAATACCACTTAATACTTTTAGACCATACAATAATTCATAAAATATATAGAAATAAAAATGTTACCATGTTCAATTTTATTAATATGAAACATTACACAAATATATGAGCACAACATGATATATTACCAAAATTATAATAAATAGAATCATATAAAATATAATAATATCACGTATATCCTTAAATTTGTAAATGCAAAAAAAAAAAAAATAATAATAATAATAAAATTTAAATTAAAAATAAAGATGGATGCAGAAAATTATGGATACATAAGGAACATTAAATCAAACCAACGAGCAGAAAGAGAAAAGAAATGATACAAATAAAACAAAAATATTATATACCTTGTATACAACATGTCACTTATTATTAAGATAAAAATCCTAAATCTAAAATATTTGAAAAGTGATAAAAACATTTATTTTACAATCAGAAGAACAAATCAAAATAATTAATGTAGATAAAGAACTATTAAAAAAAAAAAAAAAAAAAAAAAAAAAAAAATTATATATACACCAGAACTATACATATAGCAAGTATAATTAATACAAGAAATAAAATCTGAACAAAAAGGTGATTATGCAAAACAATGAAGAAGACGAAGAAAAAAAAAAAAAAAGTATAAAAAGGACAAAAAAAAAGACATAATAAATTACATTAAACATGAAAATAAGGAAGGACAATATTAAAATAGATATAATACCTTATAATATCATACATATTTATATAAATCACTTGTTCATAAGATGAAATGAACTGATAATTATAAAAATGAATCCACAATGACTTTAAATATATTTATTAAGAATAGTAGAATTAGATAAAAAAATTGAAGGTATATTAAACCATATGGAACAAGATTAATCCTCATACTATACAACTAATATAAAATTGTATGTATATACATATATATATATATATATATATATATATATATATATATAATTAATATTTTTGTATATCAAATGCAGGAATAATAATAATTTTAACTATAACGTATAAGTTAAAAAAAAATATATTATTATTATTTTTAATTTCGTTTAAAGTTAAATATATATATATATATATATTCATATATTTATTTATTTATGGTACCATTTGAATATTTTTATGTAAAATTAATTTGTTTAGGCGAAAAAAAAAAAAAAAAAAAAAAAAAAATTGAAATTTACTTATAAATAAATAAATAAATATATATATATATATATATATATATATATAATTTATATGATAATTTTTAAGGTATGATAAAAAAAAAAAATTATAGAATTTTTCTAGACTATAAAATAAAAATAAATAGAAATAATATAAAAAAGAAAATACAATTATGTATTGAACTAAAAAAAGAATAGGAGCAATATATTCCATCACCTTCAAATTTATCCTTACATTCACACACAATTTGCTTATCAATAAAAGAACATTTCGCATGTATATCACATCCTCCATTATTTCTAGAACAATCTAATGTATCATCCCTTATACAATTCATTTCATCATCAATTTTTATATTATTAAATCCAGGTAGGCATCTACACGTTTCTTCATCATCTATAACATAACAGTTAGAATTGAGAGGACATTTTGTATTCTCACATACTTTATTATTATTAAAAAATTCAACTACAAAAGATTTAATAAATGCATTTCTATGATAATATAAAGTTGGATATAATAATTTTCCTTTTTTATATACATCAATTTTAAAATATTTAGCATATGCGTTTTTAAGGATATAATAAATATCATCCTTAATTTTGTAATTGATATGTTTTCCTTGTAATATAGCATTTTTAAGTTTTTCAATAGATGTTTCTTCTATCTTTGAATTTAATCCACTTATTAAATTATATGTTTCTGAAAATATATCTGAATCTTCATGTATTAATAAATAATTTATTATTTCAAATTCTTTAACATAATTATTTAAATCAAATATATCTTTATTAATAAAATCATCATTCATACAATTAAGTGTATTTTCTAACATTTCAATTAAATATTCTACAAAATTTTTATTTTTCCGACTTAACTCTTTTTTAACTTTATCACGAGAAATACTTAATTTAGAGTCATCTTTATTATAACATTTACCAAAAACAGCATCTAGATCTTGAAAAACATTAACACAATTTCTTGTTACTCTTTGTCTATATATTAATATACTTTTTAACACGCTAAGATCATAAGGTCGTATAAATTTTTTCTTATTATATGTATCCTCTTCAAAATTATTAAAAAATGAAACATGATATTTGTTTAACAAATAATTATCATTTTTCAAAAGTACATCTACTTCCTTTAATTCATTATCTATATTGTATTTATTTAATCCTTTATTGTTAGTTGAAAACATATTTTGTTTTTTATTTTCAACGGCTAAATCAGTTTTCTCCCCTTCCTTTTTTGTATCGGTTAGATTATCATTACTATCATTTTCATCATTATTATCACTTTCATCATTATCATCACTTTCATCATTATCATCACTTTCATCAATCTCATCAATCTCATCAATCTCATCATTATCATCATTATCATCATTATTATGGTTATCACTTGATTTATTAACATTATTTGTATCCTCTACATTAGCAGTTACAGTATTCTCCTTATTACTTTCAATATTCTTATTACGATTTAAATCTTCTTCATTTTTTTCATCTCCCTCTTTTTTCATATCTTTTTTTTTTCCAAAAAGCTTATTTAAAAAATTTGAAAATCCATTACCATTATTATTATTATTATTGTTATTTATATTATTATTATGAATGTTCATATTATTATTAATATTATTATTATTGTTATTATTAATGTTATCATTAATGTTATCATTATTATTATTGTTGCTATTATTATTATTATTATTATTCATACCCATATTATGATTTACATCCTTTTCAATATTCTCGTCTTTATCTTTTGGTCCTAATGGTCCCATATTATCATTATTTCCGGTATTATTTTCGACGGTTGTAGTTTCATTCTCCCCTTCTACAACGTTATTAAAATAAAGTATAATAATAAAGAGAAAGAAAAATATGTACGAACTTTTGAACACCATTTTTAAATAAAAAATTACAAACAAAAAAAAAAAATAATAATAAAAATAAAATAAAAACAAAAATAAAAATAAAAATAAAAAATAATAATAAATATATAAAAAAATATATTATGTAATTATTATCAATACTTACATATATTATATATATATATATATATATATATATATAATAAGTATGCCTATTTTTTTATATAATTTCTAAAATATATTAAAAAATATATATAAATGAATATTTTTGAATAAAAAATATTATTCTTTTATACATAGATATAGATAGAAATAATTTATTATATATATATATATATATTATATATCCCTTTATATATAATATAATATTTCCTACATTTACGCAATGAAAAAATAAAATATAAATATAAATATATATATATATATATATATATATATATATATTTATAATATATCTTTATATATATTTGAAATAAAAATATAAAAATTAATATGCAAAAATAAATGTAACATAATATAATAAAAAAATAATATATTTTATTAGTCTGAATTTTTTTAATGAATTAATATATATATATAGAATACTACTCTGTATTTATATAAAATATTAAAAAAATATTTTTTGAAAAACGTTACCAGAATATTTAAATACGTATTGTATTATTTTATATATTGTTATTTTAAATATATAATATATATATATTATATTATATAATATATGTATCATAAAATAAAATAATTTATTATATAAAAAAAATATAACATGTTTTATTTCTATATATATTATATATAATATATACAATAAATTTTAAGTAAAAATAATTTTAATATTTATTATAAAAGTCCAAGATCTATACTTTCACAATATATATTATATTATATTTTATATATATTATATATAAATATAGAATAAATATATTCAACTATAAATTATTTTTTTTATATATTATATGAACACCGCATGCAAAAAAAAAAATATGTTAAAAAAATGTACACAATATATAAAATAAAAATAATATATAAATTAAATATAATATATATAATAATATATTTTTATAAAATCCAACATCATAAATAATGTAAAAGGTAAAAAAAAAAAAAAAAAAAATTAATGTAAAAATTAATGTAAAAATTAATGTAAAAATTAATGTAAAAATTAATGTAAAAATTTTTATGGTATTTTTTTATGAATATATTTTTATTTTTCTAATGGGATCTTTTTTTAACATTTGTATTTAAATATGCTATAACTAATAAAATAGATTTGAGGGAAAAAAAAATATATATATATTATAATATGTATTATATATATATATATAATAACAACGTAAACAAATATAAAATTAGGACATATATATTTAAACCAATAAAATTTATCATTTACCTTTTGTAGTTTTATATATTTGTTTATCATAATAAATTTTGTAATATATAAAAAAATATATATTTATGTTTTTAATTCCATATCATGAAAAAATAAAAAACAAACACATTCTCTAAACATATTTTCTTTTTTCTTTTTTTTTTTTAATGAGAATAATTTATTTTTTCATACACAAATTATAATATATATGAAATGATAATTATTTATTTGCATATATGATTTTGAAGAAAAAACCATAATATATTATATATATATATATATATATATATATATATATTATATATATTTATGTATATATAATTTTTTTTTTTTAAGTACACATTTTTTTTTAACATATATTTAAATATATACATAAAAAAATAAAATGGCCCATAGTCAAAATAATATCGTACAAGATACTATTTTTTATTTGTAGAAAATATTTTTTTAAATGTAATATAATATACGGATATTTGCTTTAAATATATATATATATATATGTATGTATGTATTTTTTTTTTCTAAATATAAGATAATCAGATCAAATTGTACTTTTAGTAAATATATAATGTAATATTAAAAATACAAAAATGTTATTCATATAGATATCTAAAAAACTCAATTTGGAAATTATATATTTCTTATCAATTCATATCTTTTAAATCCCTTTTGTATCTCATTATTTGCCCTATTTGATTTTTTAAAAAAGAAGGTATATTATCTATACGTGTATGTATATTAAAATCGAGCTATATATATATATATATATATATAATATAATTCATACAAAATTAATAAGTCACACACATATATATATATATATATATATATTGCATACATATAATAATTTTATTGTACACTTATAAAAGAACATTACAAAATATATTCTCATTATCTATGTATTATATATTCACTTATTTAAAAAAGAAATGTCCATAATTGCAATGATATATATTATACTCACATATATATAATATTTACATATATATAATATTTACATATATAGAATATTTACATATATATAATATTCACATATATATAATATTCACATATATATAATATTCACATATATATAATATTCACATATATATAATATTCACATATATATATAATACTCACATATATATAATACTCACATATATATAATACTCACATATATATAATATTTACTTATATATATTATTTATTCATTTACTTTTATTTCCAAAAAAATGTCGTCCTTTATCCATATTCTCAATATTCTTTTTGATTAGTAAAATATTTAACATATAACATTATCCTAATAATAATGAAATTTATAAGCATCAAATATTTGTCGTTGTTTTTCCTGTCCATTTTGTTCGTTCATTCTTCATATAAAAGGTATTATATTAAATGTTATGATATATATATTAGCAATATATTAATTAGTAATTCTTCTTTTGTATTTAATAAAAATATTTATCTATACAATATACTAGTTAATGATGATGAAATTAATATTAGCCCTTTTTTAAATATTTGGGAAGATTTTCTATATAAAAATGAATCTTTACAAAGTGAACCCTTTTATGAGGAAAATACTTTAGAGTATGTTAACAATATATCACAAGATCTTGAAAGAGATGAATTATATTTAAAGAAATATTATATTCATATAAATAATAAAAAAATTAATTTTTATGATATCCCTTATACTCTTTCTCTTCAACAACATTATGAAAATAAAAATATTACAATAACTATATTTTACGAATATATTAAAACATATACTATTAATATTATTAGAGAAAACAAACATATTAATCATAACTTCTCATCTTATTTTTATCTAGATAACATACAATTATTTAATGATGAAACTAAAGAATATATACCATTAAATACAAAATTTAAATATAGTGATCATTTTTATTATGCAAGTGTAGATGAAAAAGTACAAACCATACTAGTAAAAGGATTTTGCTTTAATAGTCAAATGTATGTAAAGGATAATGAAATATATGATCATTTTCTTTTCTTATTAAATCAAAAAATATATAGTAATGTATTAATTATTGAATGTAGACACTATGAATATTATGACCAATCAGCTATAATACAAAAGAAGACAACCGCTAATTTATTGAATAATTTTTTAAAAAAAAAGTTAAAATCAAAGATTATATATAATAATAATAATAATAATGATGATAATAATAATGGAAATAATAAAACTACGAACAGTAAAAAAGGGATATATGAATATATACAAAATGTTAAAGGTAAATATCAAACATATTTATATCCACATAAAGAAGATAATGAACAGGATAAAGTTCAAAGGGATAATAGAAAAAATACTTCAAATGATAATATATATATTAGTACATATAATAATACAAATCACAACAATAATAATAATAATATTAATAGTAATAGTAGTAACAATACTTATGCTACATATAAAGACATATATACATTCGAAAAAAATTTACATAAAAATAAAGAAAATAATTCAGCATATTCTAATGATAATAATATAACAAACAATAATAAGGATAATATTATATATCCAAATATATCTAGAAGAAATACATCTAATAATGAAATTTTTAAAGTTAAAAAAATATATAGAATTTTCTATTTTATTAATATATTTTATAATTTAAATATACAAATAACAAAATATCTATATAATATTATAGAAGGAAATACATGTATCTTAAATTATACAAAAAACAAAAAAAATGATATAGTAATTAATGAATATATATGTAAGAATTTTCAAAATTACATTTCATCCTTCTATTTTGATATTAACAATAAATTATTTGCTTTTATAAAAGTAGATAAACAAAAAAATATACAAAGACTTGTACATAATTTTCTTGAAACTTCATTTAACTTTTCATCAAATATATATTTATATCTTCAATCTTTTAATGATCAAAAAATTATTAAAATTAATTTCAAAACAAATAAATCATCTATTCTATTCTATACTAAATGTATTGTAATTCTTTTAGTCTTATGTTCTATTTTTATATTCATATATATCTTTTGCTCAAACTAAAAGATATAAAAATATATATACCATAATATATCATATTATATTACACATATATGTTTATTTTATTTTATTTTATTTTATTTTTTTTTTTTTGTGTTATTTGTGCTTTTACAATTTTTAATAAAATAGATTAAAACAGAATAAACATATATTATATTATACATACTCAGAATAATACTTACATATTTATTATATTATTTCAATTTACTTATTAATTTTAAACATTTCCAAGTGCATTAAAAAAAAAAAAAAGTTATCATAAAAATATTATATCACACTTGTGAAGAGACATCCAACAAGAGTATATCTTAAATATTATAATGACCAAATTAAAGGAAATATATATATATATATTTATATTTATATTTATATTTATATTTATTTATTCATTTATAAACATTTATTGTATCCTCATTATATAATTATAACAATTATTCATTACATATTTTATAAAAATAACATAAGAATCCTAATTATTAATAACTTCCTTCAAATTCTCTTAAAAAATCCTAAACACAAAAAAATAATGATAAAATAAAATAAAGTAGACTTTCAATATATACACACATATTATATCTTTCAAGTGAAATCTACTCTTTACTTTTAAAAGATCTTATCATATTACATATATACAATATTGTAAATTCTTCATCCTGTTAGTAATGCAAATCTTTTCTTTTTTGGATCGTATGTCTTCACATAAGGAAAAGATAAAATCTAATGAGTTTTCCAATTCTTTCTTCTAAAGATGTAGATAAGTAAAAATTATATAAAATATATACAACATATACAATATATATATATATATATAATATATATGACATTTACAATATATAATCGATTTAAATACTTTCTTATTGTGTAATTCATAATTTTATATTACAAAAGTCTTTTTTTTCGCTGTGATGTTCTCCAAATAATTGTTTCTCTCCTTTTTCATTTTTGTCATAATTTCCTTTTGAGTATTTATTACAACATCAGCTATCTAACATATTAAAAAAAAAAAAAAAAAAATAGTAAGTAAATAAATGCTTACATATAAATATAACATAACTCTTTTAAATTTTATAATGTTACGTATAATTTTTGTTCAGCATCTAAAAAGGCTTTCATAAAAAAATTTATTTTCCCCATCTGATCATCATCTTTCTTCTAAGAATGAAATATTTATATTTATTAAATATGTATTTTTTACATTTTATTCTATTTAATGTAGGTATATTTTTGCTATAATAAAAAATCAATATGTATATGTTATACTCATATATTTTTTTTTTTTTTTTTTTTTTTTTTTTTTTTTTTTACATCTGTGCTGTTAATTTGGTTGCTCTGATTCTCGTCCTTTTTATGTTCCAGTTTTATCATCAATTTTGTAGGGTTTTCTTGCTGTTTAATAGAGCTATTTAATTTTTTAAGTTTTTCCTTTAAAATATTATTTTCATTATATAATTTTATTAAATAATTATTATTCTTCTGTCCTGCTTCGGTCGTATTATTATCATTCTTATGAATATCTTTTCTAGTTATTTTGTATTTTAATGATTGTATAATTTTCATATTATCTAAATTGTCATTTTTATATTTCTGAATTTCTTGTTCTAGTTCTTCTAATGTTTTATTTTTCTTTTGTATATCATTTTGTAGATTTAATAACATTTTATCTTTTTCTTGAATTTCATTTTTGTATATATCATTTTGTCTTAGAAGTTTGGATAGTATATCATTTTGTTCCCCACCCACTAAAACGTTATTACTATTATTATTACTATTACTATTATTATTACTATTATTATTATTATTATTATTATTATTATTATTATTATCATACTTGTCATTGTTTTCATTCCTATTATTTTTTCTATTTTTACATGTATTCTTTATATTCTTCTGAACTCTTTTAACCATCACTGTACTACCTTTTAAATGTATTTTTGTGTCTATCATTTTACATAAATTTAAGTAGTACATACTTTTATATAATTCATTATCATATGTTTGTTCGTTTATAAAAATGGTAAAATATGTTCTCGAGTTTTCAAATATCAGTCGAACGAATAATTCAAACATATGTGTATGGAAAATAATATACTTTTTATGATATATCATATGATTCTTTTTTTTTTCTTTCTCATCTAATATATTATTTTTATTCATGTAATTATCACTTGCATTATTATACTTTTTTTCATCTCTTTTCTTAACCATATTAACATAAAAATTAATATTACTTAGTTTAACCTTTTTATATTTTGTTCCCTTCCATTTTTCTCTTTTACCATTTTCCAATAATGATTTCTTTTTTATATGCTTTATAAAAGATATCATTTTTTTTTTTAAATTTAAACTCTCTTGACAAGCTTTTGAATAATTAAAAGGAAATAAGAATGTTGTATAATCATTAATACATTTTAGATACTTTAAAATTTTCTTATGGAATAAAAATAGTAAGCATTTCTCATTATTATTATTATTAAATATATTATCTTTATGTATATTACAAAAAGGAAAATTAATTAAGTAGATGAAAATTTTTTTTTTCTCATTTGTTAAAATCATATATTGAAAAATAAAGCATATATTAAATATATCTCTTTTATGTAATATATTATTATTATTAATATATTTAATAAATTTCTTTATTATTTTTTTTATACTATTTCTTAAATTATCCTTTGTTCTTATTTTCTCCTTAGATGGTAAATTATTACAACATTGAGGATATCTCAGATTTTTATAATCAAACGTTTTTTTGATAAAACATCGATGGCAAAAAGTGACCTTGTTATATCTTCTAATTTTTTTTCTTATTTTCTTTTTCTTACATTTTATTTTATTATTCCCTGCCAAATCAATAATTCTTTCATTTATGTATAACCACGAAGATAGATATATATTTATATCTGCAAATAAAAAAAAAAAATATAAATAATAAATAAATAATAATAATAAATAATAAATAATAAATAATGAATAATTCATACTATCTACTAAAAAATATAACAAACTGAACAATTTATATACATATATATATATATATATATATATATATATATATTTCGTTTTAATTACATTTATATTCCATTCTCATTATATAATCATATATATCAAATATTAAACCTTTTTTTCTTCTCATACAATCATCTATATATAAACTATTTTTATATTCCTTATCAGATATATCAGTAATATGTTGATATTTTTTAAGATCCTCATATGGTTTCTTTATTCTTTTGTCTTCTTCAAAAAAATTGCACTTTTCTACGACTAATCTATTTTCTCTCTTATCTAAAAATTGAAAATATACCATCTTCATTAATAGAATCATATAATAAATAATATATTTTTATTATTAATTATATCACATGTATTAATGTATTATAATTTTAATCTGTTACATTTGTTGTAGTATTTTGTAAACATGAAACCATAGAAGAAAACATTCTTTTCCTGTTTGTTCGTATCTACCCCTTAAAGAATATGTACACACACACATATATATATATATATATATACATAATATATGAGATTATAACAATGAACACAAATAAACAATAAATACATATACCTCATTATATATATATATATATATATATATATATATATATATATTTTTATTTATTTAGGTATATATTCTTATACCTGTATTTATTATAGTACTATTTCTAAATTTTTTAATGTTTTCCCCAATAGCTTGCAACAAGTTTTTATAACTTGATTTCGGGAATCCATCTCTTTTATTAAAAGATAAAATATTATGATTAAGATGAACATTCTCATTATGTACTTTATGCACATTTTTAAAATTATTTTTATTATATATCATTTCATCATATATTAAATTTTTAATTTTTTTTTCCTTTTTCTTTTTTTTAATCTTTTTCTTGGTTTTATTTAAAATATAATGTACTTTCCATTTTTTTTTTATAATATAAGTTTTATTCTTACAGTCATATAAAACATATTTTATAATAATCTTTTTATTAAATTTATTTATTGTAGGTATAAGCTTTTTTTGTATACCCTTTTCACCTTTTATATTTCTCTCCTTTTTGCAAATATACAAAAATATATTTATTTTATGATCCATCTTTATATATATATATATGTGAATGTCAAGTATACTGCTTTATAACGAATAAAATAAAAAAATAGTATAGTTTAAAAAAAAAAAAATTTTTATATTATATTAAAAAAAAATCCACATATTATCTACATCAATTCATATTACATATTTCAGAAAAAAACATTTTCTGTTCCTCGTTATAAAAACTCTTAAACGCGGATATATCATTTTTTTTTTCCTCCATAATTTGTTTTACACAAATATTTTTTTTGTACAAAGAAAATATAAATTTATAAAAATCTTGTGCATCAAAGGTATGCATAAGCTTTAAACTTTTCTTTTTTAAACATTCAAAAAAATGTAGATCTTCAAAATTATATTTATAAAATATATAACATAGGGAAGATAATAAATTGGCATCATTTATATTATCCATATTATGTAATATTTTAGGATACATTATTTCACACACTTTATTATTCATTATATCTAAATTATAAAAACTCTTTAAAATATTATTCATGTCTTTTATATTTAACTCGTATAAAATATTAGGTATGAAGTTCATCATCTTTTCAAAAAATTCGTTATAGTTATTTTTTTTTAACCTCTTGCTTAATATATTCAGCAGAACAGCAAAAGAGGGACCCCTCATTTGAGGAATTTTATTTTCAATGTATTTCACGCTTGCAACATACACACCTTAAAAAAAAAAATATAATAATAATTGTACATAAATGATATTATCACATACATATATATATATATATATATATATACATTAATTTATTTACTTATTTGTTTACCTGTATCCTTGTTATACAAATGGAAGGATTGAAGAATCAAAGCAAAATCAGAGGCATCTAATAAATGCATATTTTTTTTAACCCTAATACTATATATTTGCCAGAAGGATAATTTTTTTGTTAATGGTGAAGATGCCTTCTCAGATGTAGTAAGAATATCCTTCCTATAAATATTTACATTATTATTAATATTATTATCATTATAAATATTATTATCATTATAAATATTATTATCATTATAAATATTATTATCATTATTAATATTATCATCATTATTAATATTATCATCATTATTTATATTATCATCATTATTAATATTATCATCATTATTTATATTATCATCATTATACATATTATTATCATTATTAATATTATTATCATTTTCATTATTATTCATCATAGTATCTTCATCTGCTTCATCTAAAATATTTTTTTCTTCTATTTGATATTTCCTCTTCCTTTCTATTCCTTCATATTTTTTAAATGAATAATTCTTTTGGTCTCTATTAATTTTATCTTCATTTTTCATACCACGAATTAATTCTATGGCTGTACTTCTTAATTTATTCACATCACCAAATAATAATACATTTTCATACTTATGATTTATTTTTTTTAAAACAAACTTTTTATACTTATAAATACTATCACTACTACCACTATAATTGGGCATACATAATCTCCTTCCAACACCCCCTCCATATTTTTTACAGTTTAAAAATATCATATTTATATATATTCAAAAGGGTCAAGTTATAATAAAATATATGGCATATATATAATAATATATAAATATTAAATTATATACTACATTTCTAAATATCTAATCAAAAAGAAATATTTCATATCTCATTATTGTATGTTGTGATATTGATATATAAATATGAATGCAATATTCTATCTTTTGTTACACAAGGAATATTTTACATACATATATATAAATTCTTTGAACATTCAAAAATATGATAAGCTACCAAAAAAAAAGAAATAATAATAAAAATAAAATAAAAAAAAAAATTAAAATAAAATAAAATTACAAATCAAATATATTACAATAATATATTAAAATTATCAATAATTCAAACATTATTTCTTTTTTATGGGAACATATATTCATATTATGAATAAAAATAAATATAAAAATATATTATATATATATATATATATATATATATATATATATATATTATATATATTACATTTTGTATGCATTCATATATAGGAAGCTACATTTTTTCTT